>JAOWBH010000162.1:0-16660 GCA_028566215.1 Silene coronaria
CCGTGTTGATCTGTGGGCCATGTACACAGCCTGGTGAGCTATCATGAGTAACCGCTCCCGACCCGGTTAGGGGCCGGAGTGTTACAAGTTTGCCTGACGTCACTCCAAATGCACACTTAGTTGGGTTAAGTCTCATGTTGTACTTGCGGATTCTGAGAAAGAATCGCCGCAGATTTGTGATATGCCCCTTTCGATCTTCCGATTTGACAATCATATCGTCAACGTATACTTCTACAACCTTGTGCATCATGGTATGAAATAACGTTGAAGCGGTTCGTTGCGTAGCTCCGTCATTGATCAACCCTATTGGCATAACAGTGTAGCAATAAGTACCTCATGCTGTAACGAATGCGGTGATGTGCATATCTTCTTCGGCCATCGTAATTTGATTATACTCGGCGGATAGTAGTGCATGATCAGTTGTGTTATCTACCAAAATGTCGATGTGAGGCAGTGGAAAATCATCCTTTGGACTGGCTTTGTTTAGATCTCTAAAGTCAACACAAACCCGGATTCGCCCATCCTTTTTGGGCATGAGGACTACATTAGCCACCCAGTCAGAGTACTCGGAAACTTTAACGAATCTAGCTTTGAATTGCTTATTGGTCTCTTTCTTGATTTTTAGGGCCCATTCTGTTCTCGTCCGGCGAAGCTTTTGTTTCACTAGCTTATAGCCTGGTTTGATCGGAATTCGGTGCTCAACAATATCCCTATCTATCCCTGGCATATCTTTGTAAGACAAGGCAAAAACATCTCTAAACTCTTGGAGAAGGTCAATGAATTGTGCCTTTTCTGTCGAGTCTAGGGTTGTCCTTATCCTAAGTTCCTTAGGGTCTAGGTCTGTACCCATATTGATTGGTTCAGTATTTTCTATAACAGTGCCGTTTGTTCCTCTTCTATTAGTTCTTTTATTATATATCAGGATCATCCTCAGTATCGTCATAAATAGAATTTCAAGTATAAAAGCATGAGGAGTAAGCAGAAACTGATTTATTCATATTAAAATTTGCAAAAAGATGAAACAAAGATGCCATCTGATCGGTGGTTCAAGGCGGTAGAGGAACAGTCGCTGGGACAAGACTCGGGTTGCTGTTACTAGATGAAACTAGACTAGCAGATAAACTAGAAGGAATGATAATAAGATGAGACTCTTTGACAACTTCCTTAGAATTAGACTTAGACTCTGACTCTGACTCGAATTCGTCATCCTTGTGTTCTACTTTCAGGGACAGTAGAGCTTCCTATCAATGCTGGAGTAATAATCTTGATCTGCCTTTGCCTTCCATTCTAAATCCGTCATTCTTCTTGCTGATCTTAACCACCATTCATGTCAAGCCTTTGTTGCCTTGATCACCTCGGTAGCACCCCAGTCACATTGGGGCAATATGTGCCAATACATTAGATCTTTCGAAGAGCCAACCTTGTAGGCAGATGACTTTTTGTCTAGGCTGTCAAGAACTATTAGCTTAGGAGGATGCTTGATGAACACCAAATAGTGTAAGGCAAATTTCTTCTTGTTTTCTTCTCCGTCCTGTTGCAGCTTTAGATACCAGGGTTGGGAATACTTTACCTTTATTACCTTATTCATTTACTCATCGATTATTGTTGCTGGGTTGTGGGCTTCTAACGCCTCTTCTTGTTTGATCATGTTGGCCTCGTTTTCAATTGGAAAGATAAGATTTGAACAATCTAAGGTGGGTTCATCATGTCTGGTGATCACTAAAATTCCAAGATGATTTTGAGTGTTGTTAGGCTTATCAAGAGGTGGAAGGGGTGGTCTCCCATCTTCGATCATGTCTTGGATGACATGTTTCATCTTGAAACATTTTTCTGTATCGTGTCCCTTACCCCTATGGAATTGGCAGTAAGCATTACCGTGCCATAATCTAGTCTTCTTTTCGAGTGTATGATCGGGAGTAGGTCCGATTGGTTGTATCTCTCCCAATTTCACTAGCCTTGTCAACGCATTGGTGTAAGTGTCACCAATATCAGTGAACTTCCTCTACGGAGAACCTTTCTTCAAAGCTTCCAAGAGGTTAACTTCACCTGTCTTGCTAGTGGAACAGTAAGAACGAGTTCCGGTAGATGTTGAGCCTTGATATCCACGACCCACGGTCTAGGATAATATTCCTTTACGAATATCGTCTTCAATTCTTGTGCCTAAAACGGTTAAGTCCTTAAAAGACTTGATATTCTGGTGTAACGCCCCCATTTAAGCAGGAGCCTTAACAAGACATTCCCGATTAAATAAGACTGTTACCATCTCAGTTTCCTAAGGCAATGTATATCAAATTGAAATAAACCAAGTACTTTAATAAAGTTTA
The DNA here is from genome assembly GCA_028566215.1 of Silene coronaria. Taxonomy (NCBI): domain Eukaryota; kingdom Viridiplantae; phylum Streptophyta; class Magnoliopsida; order Caryophyllales; family Caryophyllaceae; genus Silene; species Silene coronaria. Next base: position 2,325 of record JAOWBH010000162.1, read on the forward strand.
ACAACTATTACACTGTCTGAAAACCAATCAAAAGACTGAACCAAATCTGAATGAAAGAAATTAAATAAACTATTTTTTAAATGAAAACTAAGTGGACTCCGACTAGACTCCATGAATGAATCCTTGACGTCCCACCCAACTCATCACATAGCAATAGCAACATCCAGACCAAACTGCTAACCAATCTGAACCTGTTTATTATCTGCTCCCCATTCAAGCGGAAATCATTGAATGAATCAACACAGACCACTCCGGAAATAGGTGATATTTACACAAGGCAACACACGGTCAACAATATGCCAACAATGAGTAATAAAGAGTATAATTCATAATTAGATGCAAGTAAGTTAAATACTTAAGTACAATTTATCCAGTCAAATACAAATTCGTGGCTCGCTGCCTTATTTGCAACCGAGACCATTGTCACGCCCCCATCTCACGCGTGCTCTCGGCACAGTCAACCCAAGTAGATATCCATTTTACATTTAGCACATTCTTAGGACCACAACGCTTCAACTCCCTGTGCCTGCCCTACCAGTTCTTCAGGTCCACAACCACAACTGTGCATGGCCTACCAATTCTTATAAAAAAACTCAACACGAGACCATCGCAATATAACAATGTATCATTAATCCAATATAACATTCACAATCGCACAATTATTATTCAAAACTCAGCATAAAAACAGTATAAGACCGTCTCAGCATATAATAGTATTTAACCGTGGGAATATTTAATAATAGCATAATTGAGTAGGAAAATCCTACCTCAGCAAACGAATGTCTCAGGAAAAGTTTCAAAGGATTAGAAGAGCTCTTCTACGAACTCCGTTCGATCAAAATGATGAAAGATTAATGAAACCATCACCAAAACCCGCGCCCTAGCTTCCGTCGCCTCCCTTTCTTCACTCGGTCGTTCTCTATTTTCTTTTTAGGGTTTTATCTTTTTTTTTTTTTTTCTTTTTTGTTTTGTGTCAGTTGAATGACAGGTAAAATGAGAAGGATTAAAGGAATGGGCCGAGCCCATTCGTATTTCACTCAATCGAGCCGAGTCTCTCACGTGGCCCATCACATTTTCATGATTCTAATTCGATTTCCCGACTTATTAAACATGCTTATTAATCTTACGATATTAAGAAGGGTCAATAAAATAGTATAATTATTATAAAAATAAACATGTTATTATAGTCTTTCCCCCTTAAAAGAACTTCGTCCCAAAGTTCACACAATAACTACTAATAACTACTCTAAATCATGTTCTCATGTTCGCAGTAGGTCGTAAGCGGGTCTTAAAATAATGGTAAAGTAATAGTGTTGTGACCTTCTACCCTCCTAAAAGGAAGGTTACATCCCGGAACCTAACTAGTACCTGATAGAATAAGTATGGATACTTCTCGCATCGTACTTTCAGCTTCCCAAGTGGCCTCTTCCACATTGTGATTAGACCATAGGACCTTTACTATCGCGGTCTCGCCATTTCTCGTCTTACGCACCTTTCGATCTAGAATTTCCATGGCAGTCTCTACATAAGTCAAAGATCCATCTACTTCGATTGCCTCTAGTTCAAGTACATGAGTAGGGTCGCTCACATATTTCCTTAGCTATGACATGTGGAACACATTGTGCACCCTGTCGAGTGAGGGAGGTAAGCCCAACCGATATGCTACCTCGCCAATTCGTTGAAGAATCTTATATGACCCAATGTATTTTTGACTAAGTTTACCCCTCTTACCAAATCGCATAACACCTCTCATTAAAGAAACCCTCACTAATACTTTGTCCCCAACAGCAAACACTATATCACTTCGTTTCAGATCGACGTAACTCTTTTGGCGGTCCTGTGCAGCATTCATCTTTTGGCGAATCACCTTCACCTGTTCCATCATTCCTGGATCATTTGAGGTCCCAACACCACGAAATCGGTCATGTCGTCCCATCACACAGGACTCATGCACTTTCTTCCGTATAGTACCTCGAAGGGAGCCATGCCAATACTATAATGGTAACTATTGTTGTAAGAGAAATCGATTAGATTTAGTTTATCCTCCCATTAACCACCAAACTCTAATACACGGGCTCTCAACATATCTTCTAGTGTTTGGATGGTTCTCTCTGTCTGCCCATCCGTGGCTGGGTGGAAAGCAGTAATCATCTTCAGTGTGGTCCCCAATGAATCTTGCAGCTCTTGCCAGAACTTCGAGATGAATCTCGAGTCTCGATCGGATACTGTGTCCTTAGGTACTCCATGCAATTTTAGTATATTTTGGCAGTAAGCTTTAGCTAGTTCTGCCTTACTCCATGTGTCTTTCACTGGGATGAAATGTGTTGTCTTGGTAAGGCGGCCCACTATGACCCAGGTCATATTGTTTCCTTTCCTGGTTCTAGGGAGACCAACAATGAAATCCATGGAAATGCCTTCCCACTTTCATTCAGGTATATATAAGGGTTGTACCTTACCTTGAGGTCTCTTATGCTCCCCTTTGACTCGTGGACAGGCTTAACATCTGGCTACAAATTCTGCAATCTTTTTTTTCATTCCGGACCACCAAAATGTCTTTTTCAAATCCTTATAAAACTTATCCCCTCCCGGATTTACAGAATACGGTGTACAGTGTGCTTCTGACAGTATACTCCGCTTCAACTCTTCATTATCGGGTACGCACCACCTTTCATCGAACCGTAAAATGCCATCACTATGTATCGTGAATCGCGTAGGTTCGATTGATTTGGCCTGTGTGCGCCAGGCGGCTATTCGAGCGTCTCGCATTTGTTTTTCGCGAATTTATTCGTACAATTCTGGTTTGATTGTCAAGTCGCTTACTGCACTTCCTTTTATTATCATATATATACCCATCCTTTCCATTTCGTGTCGTAGCTTAACTAGTGACATGGCTACACGTAAGACATGGATTGATTTCCTGCTCAGTGCGTCGGCCACGATATTAGCTTTCCCTTCATGATAAACAATTTCCATATCGTAGTCTCCAATCAATTCTATCCATCTTCTTTGTTTCATACTGAGCTCCTTTTGAGTGTATATGTACTTGAGGCTCTTATGATCTGAATACACTCTGAAGGTAGCTCCATATAGATAATGACGCCACAACTTCAATACAAAAACAACAGCTCCCAGCTCTAAATCGTGTGTTGGGTAATTTTCCTCGTATGGCTTCAGTTGTCGCGATGTATAGGTTATGACCTTGCCAGTCTGCAACAACACACATCCCAACCCATTTTTGGATGCGTCGGTGTATACCTCGAAATTATCGCTTTCTTTTGGTAGTGCTAGGATATGAGCTCTGGTCAGATGTTCCTTCAGCATCTGAAAATGCCTTTTCGTAGCTCTCATCCCATTTAAAACGATTCTCCTTTCGCATTAACGCAGTCATTGGCTTCGCTATCTTAGAGAAATCCTTAACAAACCTCCTGTAATAACCAGCCAAACCTAGAAAACTCCGTATCTCAGCAACATTCTTTGGCGACTTCGACTTGGACACTACCTCAATTTTACTTGGGTCCATAGATACTCTCTTCTTCGATACTACGTGTCCTAAGAATGCCACCTTCTCCAGCCAATATTCGCACTTGCTCAACTTTGCATATAATTGATTATATCTTAGTGTTTGTAACACTATAATTAAATGATAAACATACTCTTCTTTATTCCTAGAGTACACCAAGTTGTCATCGATAAACACCACTACGAATCTGTCCAAATAGGGACTGAATACCCGGTTCATAAGATCAATAAACACTGTCGGTGCATTAGTCAGCCTAAATGGCATAACAGTGAACTCGTAGTGTCTGTATCGGGCCCTGAATGCAGTCTTAGGAATATCTTCGCCTTTTACTCTTAACTGATGATAGCCCGATCTAAGATCAATATTTGTGAATACACCAGCTCCAGTTAGCTGGTCGAACAGATCATCAATGCGAGGCAAAGGATATCGGTTCTTTACAGTGACGCTGTTCAATTCTCTATAGTCAATACAGAGTCGCATATTTCTGTCTTTCTTCGTAATGAACAATACTGGTGCTCCCCAGGGTAATACACTTTGCCTAATGTACCCTTTTTCCGACAACTGGCCCAATTTTTTCTTTAGCTCTTCCAATTCCTTGGGCCTTATTCTGTAAGGTACCTTAGAAATTGGTCCAGTTCCCGGTTTCAATTCCACAATGAACTCAACGTCCCTATGTGGTGGTAATCCCGGTATCTTCTCAGGTAATACATCCACAAACTCACTTACTACCTCGATCTTATTCGCACTGGGTTCTTCTACTCATATATCTCGCATGTGACACAAAAGAAGTTGACATTGCTTCCTTATACACACTGAATTGATAAATTTTTACCATAGGTTACACCATACGTCCTTTGTAGGCCACTCCTATTCCATTTGGCCCTTTTACCGACAACTTTGTCTGGTAACAATCGATGTGTGCTCTATTTTTTCCTAGCTAGTCCATACCAAGAATTACCTCGAAACCACCCACGGTAAAATCTATCAAATTGACTGGAAACATAACGTTTCCAATTACTATAGGTATCCCCTTATACAATTTGGTACATGATATGGACTTGCCAGATGGTATTTTAACATCATCCTTAATCACTCTATGGTCAGTCAATTTTAAATTCTTAGCATGATTACTCGATATAAAGGAATTGGTTGCCCTAGAATCAAATCAAATGTACGAAGGTTTAAAACTTACTAGAAATGTACCCGACACCACGTGCGTATCCTCCGCTGCAACATCCTTTCCCATCAGAAACAACTTCCCGCTCGACTTAGGCCCACCTTGGACCGTGCTTGCCGAAGCAGTCGGCTTCGCAGTTTGAGATTGACTATTACCACCATACGACTTCTGATATGATCCTCCCCCGTAACTCTAGCTGCGCTTAAATCGATTTTGGTTGTTAATATAGTAGCTTCCTTGATATCCACCTTGACCAGAGAATTGGTTTCTTGCATAACTGGGTGTAGGGGTGCGATAACCACTATATTCACCTTCTCTATTTCCATTTCTACCCATCGATGTGAATCTGTACTCAAAACCCTTGTGGCCGCACTTGCCACAACCAAAACACTGATGTCTGGCCACTCCTTTCTCGCTATTTCCTTTTCCAGTGGCACTAGTCACAATGCTCCCTATTCCAGACCCTCCAGCTGAGTATGAGCCGTACTGATTATAACCTTGCCTCTTGCTCATTGCTCCACCCTCGCTTACGGTCTCAGCTTTCCTTTTCTCTCTTTTCTCCTTCTTTTCCTCTTTTAGCATATCAGCTATTCTTTCTGCATGACCAGCCCTCTAATATACTTCTTCTACCGTAGTCGGTTCTCCAGCTACAAGTTTTTTCTTAATTTCAGTTGACAGCCCCTTCTCAAATCTCACTGCTAAAATTTCATCACTTATCTTCAGGTCGCTGCCATATTTAGACAAATCAGTGAAGCAATTATGGTACTCCTCCACTGTCATTTTCTCAGTCATCTTGAATGAGTCGAATTCGGATCTCATTCTGCTCCTTATGTGCTCTGGCACGAACTGCTCTCGCAACATTTTCTTGAAACTAGTTCAATGAACATGAGTCTTCTGACTCTCGTGAAAAGCTTCACGGATAGCCTCCTTATTCCGGCTTCACCACAAACCTGCCCTTCCCTTCAAGTAGATCACAGCTTGGTCCACTTTCAACTTATTCGGGCAATTCAACAGTTCAAACAGGTTGTCAAACTCCTGACACCACTTTCCCAAAAGCGAGGGCTCGCCTAGCCCATCACACTTAGAAGGGTTTGACGAGCAATAAACAAGCTCATCTCACCAGTATCAATTACTACCTCTTTCTTCGAATTTTGGAGCGCAGCTGTCAGTTCAGCGTTCATTTCTAACAATCTCTCTATCTCTTCCACACTCATTTCAACAGTTGTGGCTGAAGTAGATGTTTTCATGGGGGGCATCTTCGTTCTATAATAATAAAAAACACAGGCATCGCGCTTATTAAATTTTCAACAGGTTCATATACCTCGCACTTGTACTACGGAAATTAAATCAATTTTCATATCCACTGAATGACAAACAGTTGCATATTACATGGGAACAAAATTCACTCCGTATAAAGCTATAGGTCGACTGACCCGGCCTAGTTGGTCACGTATAATGCAATAAAGTATGATTGTTCAAAAGCTCATGCCATATAGACTAGACGCATGTTTCAAATAATTAATATACACATCTCGGCATCTCGCATCTATATATATTCACATCATTTCATTCTCTTAGTCCCGTCATCATCACCTCTGTCTCAATGCTCTTCAACAACCACTCCACGTTCTCATTCCATATTTCATCATAATCCAGCTCATGTAGTATCACTGTGCTAGTATTTCACATATTGTATCTGTCATCATGCATCATTCACGTCAAAATGCCACGTAATCATCCACGCTATCTACCCCGACTCTTTAAATCTCACCGTTATTCCCGGTTCAAGAATAATAGGGCCTTAATTGAAATCAGGGACCTCTCCCAAACCAAGCTAAAAGAGGCTCCTAATAGCTCTACCCGGTGTTTATTTTATTCTAGACTCACCCTAAGTTCATTAAATTCATTTGTTCAGGCCTTAGGATCGTTCGCTCTGATACCACTCTGTAACACGCACCCCCCTCATTTAAGCAGAAGCTTTAACAAGACATTACCGATTAAACAACACTATTACCATCTCAGTTTCCTGAGGCAATGTATATCAAAATGAAACAAACCAAGTACTTTAATAAAGTTTAACAACTATTACACTGTCTGAAAACCAATCAAAAGACTGAACCAAATCCAAATTAAAGAAATTAAATAAAAATGGAATGAGAAGGGTTTTTTCTCAGTTTCTCCGAATGAAAACCAATCAAAAGACTGAACCAACCAAAATGGGCTCGGTCGTTCTCTCTTTTCTTTTTAGGGTTTTTTTATTTTTTTTTCTTTTTTTTGTTTTGTGTCAGTTGAATGACTCAAGGGAAAATGAGAAGGGTTAAAGGAATGGGCCGAGCCCATTTGTATTTCACTCGGTCGATCTGAGTCTCTCACGCGCCCCATCACATTCTCGTGATTCTAATTCGATTTCCCGATTCATTAAACATGCTTATTAAACTTACGACATTTGGTTCATTAAAATAATATAGTTATTATAAAAATAAACGGGGTATTACATTTGGTATCATAGATGGCTTGCATAGATTGGCTTTAGGTATCTACGAATTTTTCTACTAGAACGGCCTCCTATGGACGCTCAACTAGCTAAGTGCTAATTTTCCTCCATCTGGTTAAAAAATCAGTAAATCCTTCTACGTCATTTTGGGTTAAAACATCGAGAGTGCGCATGTTCACTTGTATTTCAACATTATCCGCGTATTGTTTGGTGAGTTCAATTCCGGCATCATTCCAGGTTGTCAGCTTCTTACGGTCTAGAGATTAAAACCATTGCCTGGGAATGGTATCTAGAGATGAAGGAAAGATCCTTAAAAACATCTCAGGTTGGATGCCCTTGATGGTCATGTAGTCTTTGAAGGCTCGAATGTGATTCAGGGGATTTTCGCGCCCCTTGAAATTTGGAATATCAATCATGGTGAAATTGGTGGGAAATTGAGCATTGGCGGACTCGTACTTGCGACTGTTTTCCCTTTAGATGTCATCTCCCTTAAGGTATATTAGTTGTTCCTCCAGATAGCTCAGGCGTTTTTCGGCTTCACTGGGCACATGAGGATCAGTTTCAGCATTTTCAGCGACTTCATTACTTCCAACCGGAGGGGTTGGAGTTTTTCAGGAATTTCAGTAGGTGGTAGTCGGGATTCCACGGGACAATATGATTCTCGATCGTTTGGAGTCGGATGTAGGCAACATCCTGACTAGTTTGAAGGCGAAGGATTACGGTCAAGATTTTATAATTACCATTTTGGGGAGGTGAACCATGAATACTCGCATTGCTTGCTACTCCAGACATCTTGTACTGTGAAAGAACCGACGGCGTATCAAAACCCATTCGACCACGATTCACACTTACCTAAAAGACGACGCACATAAGACTAACACGAAAGGGAAGACTCGACTCGATGTGTATCACCTTAAGCACGCGTGGGGTGCTCAAGAGGTGTGTGCGGTGTAGACAAAGCGACAAGAGATTTTGAAATGTTTGACATTGAAATGTGTTGCCTAATAGGTCATTGTGTGTGACTTTTAGGTGTTTGACTCGGAAGTTAAAATAATGGCATGACGCCTATGAACATGACTAAAGGACCTTTAAAATGTAGGGAAATGGATTGTGAAATCCGACGGAGATTCGACTTGGTCCAATTTGATTTAAGTTGTTCGAAACCTAAAACGATTTTATACATTTTTTAAATAAGTTTAAAATTATACATTTGTTTAAAAAAAAAAAACAAAGAAAAACGTTTTACGGTTTTTTGTTTGTAATGGTGGTTGCCACACAAAGCAATTAAACCCCGGTCTGTGGAGAGGTCTGAACCAAACATGATTAAGGTTGGTTCCTAGTTCCATTCGCGCGAGTAGTATAAGCTCTTGATACGAACCTGAGTAAGCATCATGTTGTGGTTGACATCAATTGAAATCCATCTACTAGAAACAAATAAGAATTTGCACCATCGAAATGGGACGCTTGGTCGGATAGGGTTGGTTAAAGCCTAGGAAGACGAAATAAAAGGATCTATGAAGATCGAGTAATGAAAATCAACAATTGTCTTGTGTTAACTATTTTCTCAACCTTGTTCAAGTTTCATAATGGGTCATGTCAGACAAAGTATAACGTATCATCCCCAGCGGAGTTGCCAGACTGTGGACCAAGCCACCCGCACCGCGCGCACCCGCCCGTTCGAAATTCGTTGAATTCGTTAAAGCGGCAGCACTTATCCACATGGAACTTTGCGAAAAAAGCACGTTATGGGTTGTAACCGATTTGAAGGCTTTGAAACCAGTGAAAGGTCGAACAAGCCTGCATTTTAGAAGTCGCCACCATTTTTTGTGAAAAATTGGAACCGTTCGAGTACTTTATGTCATGTCAAGATACAAAGTAGTGACACATACACCAAGAAATCGTCACCCTTAACATTCCATGTCTAGAATGACTCTCGTAATGACCATGAATACGGATGTTCACAGATATTCCAAGTAAGGGATGAGGGTACGTATTAGGAAGCTCTTTAATCGAACACCTAATCTCGCCTGCCTCGATAGCGGCATATACTAATAATTGGTAACGTCGTTTATACCGGATATATTGTTGATTAAATGCATGCAATGCAACAAACATTATTTTAACATTATAAATTACATTAACTACGTCGGTGGATTTATACAAATAAGAATTAATGGTCAAAATTAAGAATTTACGTTCTTTGCATGTGAATGGCCAATAATACAAAATAGAATACAAACGAACGAATTTACGTCACGAGGATTCTCAAATTAGTTTTAGAAGAAATAGAAGAAAAGAATAAAATATAGTAAATAAAGTAAATTAAAACGGATGAAAGGAATAAAAACAAACGACTCGAAAAATTGATAATTAGGTGATAATAGGGAATATTAGTCAATTATTAGGAATTATACAAATTGAATCAGGCGAAGCTGAGTTCAGGGACAGAAATCAACCTAGAATAGGCGCAGCAGATGGTGCGCCCTCTGGAAAAAGGCACGTCATCTATTACGTCTGTTCTAGAGTTGAGTTCTGACTGTGAAAGTCAGAATCGCAACCCGTTAATATTCGTCGGTGATTTTAATTGATTATTACACTACTACGACTCAAAGGAAGTGGTTTAATCAGGTTTTAGCATACAAATAAAAACTATTACAAACTTCTTAAAGGTTGGTGTCTATACAACTAAAGTCGGTTTTAGAGAATGAAAATTGATTATGAATTCGAATCAAGCAAATTACAAATAAAAATTAATAAACAAAGTTTAGTTAGATGTTAAAACACAAGTTAAAGAACAAAAATATGTACAATGGTCGAATTTAAGAAATTCGATATCAAAAATCAAAGCTCCCATACCCGAAGTTGAATTTAATGACAAAAACTGATTAATATTGGATTATTAATGATTCAAGCCGAAAATGATTTAATAAAAATAATTTATGAATATAGGTTTAAAGGGATTATGAAAACAATGAAAGAAATCGAAGAAAAGAAAAAGACTAACGAAGAAAGAAGAAACCCGAGGAAGAAGAAGGAGAGTAGGAACTTAGGGTAGCCTCAAGAAGAGGCGAAGCAGGCACTGCAACTATTCCAGAAGGCGCAGCAGTCTGTGTGATCCTTCCCCACGTCGTTTCTCTGCTGTCTTCGTAGAAAAGGTTTTAAAAGATTGTTTTAAATAAGTAAAGCGACTTTTATGCATCCTTATGACATAAACTACAAAAATACAATAAATTAAAAAATACAAGATATAAATATGGGATTTACATCATCAGACTTATATTTTAGCGAAGTGAGATTTAACTAAAACGTCAATTTAGTGGTAACTCGACTCGAATTAATGTGTATGAAGATGCCTTTGTAAACAAGGAAAACAAATTAATTAAAGTTGGTTAATGTCGGTTTGTAGTGGTCAAATTGGTCGGTCATTCAAAACGAGATGGGTACCCAAAAGGATTTGGGCTAGCGTGGTTGAGTAGATCAAGCACGCAGTTGCCGGTAGCAAAAGCATAAGGTCTTAGAATGCAAAGGGAGAAGAGAAGGGTGGACAATAGCGTGAAGAATATGAGGTATGAGACCCTATATTTATACTAAACACGATGTAAGATTAAGAAAAGACGGAAATAGCTGGGAAACAGATCCATAAAAGGGCGCAGCATTCACTGCGGCTCCTCCAAGAGGCGCAGCATCTGCTGCATCGCTTCTCCAGGGGTTGCATGTTCAGCAAGAAAGATTTTACGGTTTGAATTTTGGAAAGAGGAAGATATACGACTTCCTTATTCTACAAGGAAAGATATTTGTCGAAAGTAAAATAATAAAATATTATTTGATGGAATTTCCACAATATTTCGACTCGGGTTGAGAGGGTTTCAGAAAATGAAGACGGTTTTTGACCCGGACTCCAAATGAACTCTAACTACTGTCAAAACAACCGTATCGGCACGTAGATGACGACCAAGGCGTGGACACGAGTGTTTGAGCTACCACTTGACAACTGTTTTATTAAATGTCATAAAATCGCGACGTGTGCTAAACATGCGGCCCAATCATCACTGGGTGGTTGGCGGGAGGTGCGGAAACGAGGTATCTACACTTTGGTCAAGTCAAAATTAATCTGATTAGGATTTTATAATCGGTCAACCTAAACATATTTACGGTCTACGTAAGCCTAAGAGTCATTGTATAGAAATATTAAACAACTTCCCCCTCTTGACATCATCAAGTAGGAAGAACACATAGATTAAACATAGAGAGTAGCATTAATACATAAAAAAATATTCAACAATTAACAACATAACCAATATAAGCATAATATAATCATAAACATAAAAAGCCAAGTGAGGAAAAGGATAGGCAAAATAAGGCTTTATGTTTTGATCTGGCATTTGGCATTATAGTTGGCTTGGCAAAAGATAGGCTAGGCAACGGCTTGAACACAGAACTAACTATCCGGGTCCTCCGGTTCTCTAGTGCTCACCATCCCATAAACCATTTCCACAAGTTCTTCGTTTTGCTCCTTCACCTCTGAGAGTTCCTTACGCAGACCCATTACTTCCAAACTTAGACCCGTAATCTCACTTGTTTGAGCACGTTGGAGATCCATCATCTCCTTCATATTTTTTTTAGACGTGTCAAGGAAGTAGAGGTCAAGGAAGAGGAGGCAACATCTGAAGCCTTAGTACCTGGCCAAAGACGAGCAAGATTATCACCTTAAATTTGCAAGTACATTTGTGACAACAACCCCGAGGTCATAGTGTCAAATAAGTTATCAACACCAAAGCTTGTCGAATCAACAATGCCCAATTTCTCAAAGATTATTGACAACCACATCCCATAAGCCAAGACCGTCGTACTCTCAACCTTATCCTTTTCAATTGTTTTAGCAAGATAATTAATGTGAATGATCATTAAAGCGGGAAGGTTAATTTTGAGATGGTTTGAAGGATGAAAGGCCAACCACGTGTCTAGCACACTATACGTGCCTCAACTATCATCGTATGTAATCAAGTTTTGATAAACGAAATTGAAAAGGAACCGATGATTAAGCTGAATTTATCTAGCCTTAAGTGTGACGAGGGATGAGGCTTTTGGGGATATAAATTTTTAATGGTTGAGGAGGTTATACCATCAATGGTCGGCCATCAACCCTTTTGAAACTTAGACAACCCAGTAGTGGGGACACCAAGCATTTCCCCTACAGGTTCAACTCTAAGACTCAAGGGTTTGTAATTGACCATGGCGGTAAGAGTACTGGACTCAACATCGACTTTAAAAGTGGTATAAAATTGAACAATTTTCGCTAAATAAACTCGATTATAGAGTTGAACAAGATTCTCCCATTTTGTGCATGAATTGCATCTTTAAAAAATGTGAAAGCGGGGGACGAATCATATCAATCAAGCTCATAGTGACGACCGGATTTGAAGCTACCTCGGACAACATGTTTGCAACATTCAAACACCTCTTTTGGAAATTTGAGGTCTCGAAGAATCTCGAGGGCCTTGGTCTTGTTTTCATCAAGTGGTTACTTAATTGCGATCATAGCACTATTGGATTTATCATTAACTTCCTCCACAACTTCCTCTATTTTCCTTTTATTCGAGTTCAACCGGGTTTAAACTCTTCGGGTTTTGGGCTTTGGTTTTGAAATGGGTTTAACTTCATCATTTTTTAGTTATAATTGAAGACGACATTAAACTCCTCCTCATCAACTTCCATTTCCACACACTTCTTCTTTTCACTCACGACTTTTTCTCTTCCCTTTCTTCTTTGAGTACCAATCATGTCCTTAAACATCACATCACTACTCAAACTTTCTTTTGATTTTGATTTTGATTTTGCATCACTCTTTTCATTCGATTTTTAAATTTTCTCTCCTTCTTCTTTTTCACTCATTTTTCCACACTTCTCACATTCAATTTTTTCACTCTTTTCTTTTGATTTTTTTTTATTTTTTTCACTTAAACTCTTTTCTTTCTCCTCACCTTTTTCATATGATTTTTCTTAATTTTCTTTTGATTGATCACTCTCGTTTTCATTTTTCTCTTCTTCATTTTCGACTTCTTCATTCTCCTCTCCGACAATTTCTTTTTCAACTTTGTTTCCCTTCTCATCGACAACAACTTCAACAACTTCTTGAAAGATTGGATTTCCATCATCATCAACATCAACAACAACCTTTGAACTTCCTTCTTCACCTTCAGCTTCACTTGCATGTGGCATATTTAAATCGAATTTCCTATTAAAAACCTGACTTGAATATCTCTTTGCTTCAGATGTGGTTTTAGGACAATGTGCAACTAATTTCTTTCTCGGCATGGTTCTAGGTTTCTTTGGTGGTTTTGATCTTGTACAAATTTGGAACCAAGACTTTCAGTATTAGATTCAATCGATGGTGTTTTCGGTTTACATGAGTTTCGAATCTCTTTCAATGTTTTTGATAAAGTTGATTTTGGAGGCATCACTTTTATAGTGAGGGTACAAGTAACGGTTGGGAGGGGAAAAAATTTGACGGGTTTGAAAATTTATGGAAAGGTTGAGTGTTTTGAAGAGTTTGAGGGTGGAAAATTTACTTGTAGTAAATGGTGGAGGTGGGTGAATAGTGTTTTGTATTTATTGGATTGGTTGAGGGGTTGAGTAAATAGCCGGTTTTAGGTCAATTTGGAGGGATAAGTAATGGCTCATGTATAGGTAATTGATAAAGTTTGATATGATAGGTAATGATGGTAGTGAGTGGCTATATGCATATAATTAATTAACCTATTGGATTTTGCATGTCAATTAACCATTTAATTCATTATGCAATATTAACACATAATCTACCATATTATAATAAAATGTGTAATATCTACTCTAATCAATCATATAAGGTAAATCGTCATAACATGTTTACACACAATCAAAGGAACCAATTTTCAACCGAAATTTTACAAATTGTTCTCTTTCCAACGGTTTTGTAAACACGTCGGCTATTTGATTTTCGGTTCTACAAAAATTAAGACAAATTTGACCTTTTTCCACATGATCACGTAAAAAGTGGTGTCTAATGTCAATGTGTTTAATCCCCGAGTGTTGTAACACCCCCATTTATCTAAGAGCCTTTAGCAAGACATTCTCAAATAAATAAGGATGTTACCATCTCGGTTTCC
>JAOWBH010000272.1:0-16656 GCA_028566215.1 Silene coronaria
CTTGTACACAGATATGGAAAACCTGATCTGTTTGTCACCATGACGTGCAATCCTAATTGGCCTGAGATAAAAGAACAGCTTGCACTAGGAGAAGAATCGCATAATCGGCCAGACATAGTGGCGAGAGTCTTCAAGGCAAAGCTTATGTCTCTTAAAAAACAGATTGTAGACATACACATTTTCGGAGAAGTTGCTGCTTACGTCTATGTGGTCGAATTTCCGAAGAGGAGGCTCCCCCCACGTGCATTTCCTGATTATTCTGAAGAACGAGTATAAGCTGAAGTCTCCAGCCGATTATGACAAGTTTGTGTCTGCTGAAATTCCAACCATGGCCAACCCCTATTTGCGAAAAACGGTGCTAAATCACATGATGCACGGCCCCTGTGGCGAACTTAACATGGCATGCGCATGCATAAAACATCCAAATACACCTGTCCAGTGCAAGTATGAATACCCTAGAGCTTTTTCATCTGCTACTACAACTAATTCCGCAGGCTATCCCGAGTATAGAAAGCGAAACACGGGTGAGGAGGTGTTAATTCAAAGACACAACCTTGACAACAGATGGGTTATACCCTATAACCCGTACTTGTGAGCCATGTTTGACTGCCACCTTAATGTCGAAGTCTGCTCGACTATACATGCAGTCAAGTACTTTTATAAGCACGTCTACAAAGGCCACGACAGAATAGCGTTCAGTGTTATGGATGGTGAAGAACCTAGGGGTGTAGATGAAATTGCGTAGTTCCAGTCCGGCCGGTGGGTATCGCCTTGTGAAGCAGCTTGGCGCCTTTTCGACTTTGACTTGTTTGCAACCGCCGGTCATGGCCATGCAGGTGAACCTCCCCAATATGCAGACGATCCGTCTCAGACTAAACGAAAACCTAGCAAGTGTTCTTGCTGATGACAAGAGAACTCGCACTCCCCTCACCGAATTCTTCAAGGAAAGCGCAAAGGATGACTATCCCAGCCTGCTATATGGAGAATTCATAGAGCACTACCGTTGGGATACTGGAACAAAATCATGGAATAACAGGAGGAACAAAGTTATCGCCATTGAAAGACTTATTTTTGTGGCTCCTGCTGAAGGCGAAAGGTTTTTCTTGAGATTGTTGGTGCTGCATATACGTGGCCCCACGTCATTTGAAGCACTGCTTACTATGGAAGGGCACAAGTGTGCAACTTTTCAAGAGGCGGCTATTCGACACCGGCTCTTGGAGCAAGATGATGCTGCTGAGTTATGCATGGCGGATGCATGCGCTATTTAGATGCCCGTGGCACTGCGCCGCCAGTTTTCAACACTCCTAATTTTTTCACAGCCAAAGGACCCGTTGTTATTGTGAGAAACACACTACGAGACGTCGGACGACTATCGCCATAAATGCCCAAGTCAGCCACAGAGGGTCAGGCAACTCACAGCTAGGTCAGTTGAGCAATATTTAGAAGCAATGGGAAAGTCCTTTGAGAGCTTTGGCCTGGGCCACCTAGACACGTCTATCGACAATGAACTAAGGCGTACTAGAGATATAATCGATGCACTTGATGCACCGATACCCGAAGAATGCAGACTGTGTAGTTCACTTCTAAATCCAGCCCAAAAGGAAGCGTTTACCACAATTATGGAACATGTTAAGCTATCTAAACCTGGCGCTTTCTTTGTGGACGACGCCGGTGGAATAGGGAAAACCTTCTTGTATAATACACTATATGCGGAAGTCCGCTTAATGGGGAAGATCGTCTTACCAACGACAACATCAGGCATTGCTGCATCAAACATACCCTCCGGGCGAACCACACATTCACGCTTCAAAATCCCTGTTGACTGTGATATTTCCCTAGCATGTGATGTTCCCAAATAGGGTAGCCTGGCAGCATTAATTGAAGTAACCAGCCTTATTATATGGGATGAAGCCTCAATGACAAAGAGGCAAAACATCAAATCCCTAGACATACTCCTTAGAGACTTGTATGATTCAAATCAGCTTTTTGGGGGCAAGGTTATTGTCATCGAGGGTGACTTCCGCCAAACCTTACCAGTCTTGCCTCGGAAATCGCAACGTGAAGTTGTTGAGGCCAGCTTAGTCAGCTCACCTCTTTGGCCAAAACTGGTCAAATTTAAGCTAACTGACAACATCCGTGCCCAAACTGATCCAGAGTTTGCACAGTTCCTGCTCTCACTTGGAAACGGAGTGTTACAAAGTAGGGAAAGTGAATATATAGAACTGCCTGGTGGAATTGTAAGGGATTCAGCAACTGACTGGCAAGACCCTATTGGCGTCCTAACCTCAATAGTGTTTCCAGAGTTGGAACTTAATACATTTGATCCTGACATCTTCACAACTAGGGCAATATTGACCTCATTAAATGATGACATTGATGCCATCAACTATGTATTGATAGACAAGTTTCCTGGGATGCCTATTAGCTATAAAAGCCACGATTCAATGTTAGATGACAACTGCACGGTTTACCCTGCAGAATTCATCAACAAACTTAATCCTGGTGGTATAAGTCCTCATGACCTTATTTTGAAGGAAGACTACCCTGTAATTCTACTCCGTAATCTACAGCCATCATTTGGACTTTGCAATGGCACCCGTCTAATTTGCAAGCGATTCCTACCAAACTCAATTGAGTGTGTAATAATGGCTGGCCATCATAAAGGTGAGCATGTGTTCATACCCAGGATTAAACTTCGGCCAGCTGCATCAGCGAACTACCCATTTCAGTTCCAAAGGAATCAGTTCTCTTTGAAGCTAAGTTTTGCGATGACTATTAATAAATGCCAAGGACACACCCTAGATCAGGTGGTTGTATATCTTCCGCGAGCGTGTTTTGCTCATGGCCAGCTATATGTCGCCATTTCTAGGGCCCATAAAGCTAGCCAAGTAACCGTATTAGCAGCACCGGGCCCTGAGGTGTTACCAAGCACTTTTGTGAAAAATATCGTTTCTTATGATGCACTCTCTCTTGCCGGGATCATTTAGGGAACTCCATGTAAGGTACGTTCAATTCGTTCATTCTAAACGGGAATATGACTGGAACTCCCAAGCCCCCTAGGATGTATGTGTTGTGCATGGTGGTTAACAGTGCATCTATTACTGTCTATACTGTAGATATCGTCGTGTTCATGCTGTGGTATATCATGTCTTGGACGTCTGTGGCTGTGTTTTTAACTATTAACCACAATCGTATGTTTCGTTGTTGGTCCGACTGGTCAACTCTTATAAATGTCTGATATACTAGCTCACTTTACCCCTAAGTTCTACCATATATTTCCAGATCAGTCTTAGTAGCCATGTTGACAACTACTCATCCTTCATATATTTGTAACCCTGAATTCTGAACTGTTGTGTTGGCTGCACAAAATATTTATGGCTTCGAGATCACAGTACACTATTAGTGGGGAAAGATTTACTCTGTATAGATGTGTTGTGCATTCATTCTGGTGTGAGCTTCCAGAGGAAGAAACGTCAAAATGAACTTAAATGGGCTTACCCTCTGGAATTAAATGACGTTGTGGAAACTCACAAGGTTTGTGAAAAATTAAGTCAACATATATGTCCTCTCCCTAACCGTACTTGTAATTGTGGACAGCCGCAGCGCTGCAATGCTATTTAGTGCCAGATTAACTTGTAGCAACCCACCACTTTTGGCTTGCACCACCAAAAGTGGTTAGGAATAAGGGCCACAAAATAGTTCAATGAGTGCAGGCATATATGGAATAAGAATTTCAGAATGAAAAATATGGCAATATTACCTAAGATCATGAGCATACAGCTCAATTGTTAAAATGTAGGTATTTCGGCTTCAATGCCTTGTGACCACATAAATAACCCTAAACACGGTCTACAACATGAGATCACATCTGTTTAGTTCATGTTATACGCGTTAGCAATTTACCTCAACACGTGTTTACAAGGATGGGTAACACGCTAAATCACCGCGTAACATGTAAATACACACCCAGTCGTTGCAAAGAACCGAAACGTAAGCAACGAGAAAAAAAATGCAAAACGTAGAGGAGAGGTTACAAATGTATTGCTTAATACTATGCCATATCTTAAGGAGTATTTCTTACTTCTTATTAATAAATGTAATATAGCAAGAATATATATGTATATATATCGATGTTTAGGTTCCTTTTGTGACAAGCAATCCATTAAAATTGAGGCCGGTCAAGGATGATCTATATGGGTGGATAAAATAAAAAAACATGTTTAGAAAAACACAAATAATTTGACTTGTCTATCTATGTGGGTTTACTTGGTGCGTCACAAGTTTGTGACGGATAATAACCGGCAAAAATGAGGATTTGTGTATATCAATGAGATATATCGACCTCCATAAAAACTCAAAGAAACCATATAGCGACCACTCGATGTGTCTCGAATCCGGAAAATATTTGTGCCAGGCACAACATCCTATATATTGATGGGCAATTTCTCACATGAACCCATTCGATACGTACTAGCCTTTGTATGGGTTACATAATTCGGGTACAGTGAACGAAAGTCTCTTAGATATTAGCAAGGTAGTATCTTTCGATACCGTAGCTCACTCTCGTATCCCATCTTGTAACCCGCTGCACTAATCTTACAAAATCTCGACAAACTTAAATTTTTAGACGAGTTCTGTTGTATTTAGACTGCTTTACTTTAATACAGGTGAATCCATCTCTAATAATCACAGCTATATTAGTGGTAACCTAATAGTGAATATAAATATACAATTCTAAGAGAAAGCATACCTTTGGTAAAACTAAATAATTGTAAATAAAAGTAAAACTACCCCTACCACCACGTGAGTATCCCAACAAAATCCCCTTATTTACTTCTTAGCCTACTAGCACAAAATTTCTTACTGTTTCCCTACATATCAAACCAACAGTGGTAACACTTGTGGATTGACTACTTCACAATTATTAATCCTCCAAAAAAAAAAATGCACTCTTAGTTTCCAATACAGAGAGAATAATCAAAGGTAATCCATTTCACCATCTTCCTCCTAAAATTTTGTGTTCTAATTACCTGATCAAGAATGGTATTTTATTAGCTTAGTTATATGTTTACTCATCTCGTTTTGTCTTCTACCTGTGTATTTTGGTTACAGTAATTGCCATCCATGAGCCTTATTTTCGTATTTCTTCGATACAAATTTTTGCTTTTCTTTGCAGTTTGTTTCCATTATGCTACAACTAAGAGGGTGCATAGCTATATTTAGAGTACCTTTGTCGACTTTTGATGCCTAAGGATTTTGTAGGTTTTTAAGTTTGCTCTCTGCCATTGAACAATCTATGTACATTTACTGTATTTGCAATTAAAGGGAATCCATTTTGCTACCAAATCTATAGATAGGTAGAGACTTACACATTAGTGTGCCTATGGTATGAAGAATAATCCGAGTTTTTAACTCAGCAAATGCCTGTAATATGAAAAATAATCATAATAGTGTCATTCCCTTTCATTAGTTGTCCAACAGTTCGTGTGTTTTCTTTGGTGCTATAAGGGGACTCGTGTTGTTATTTTGCTATTGTTACCATAGCCATTAACTATATGTGTTGTGTGCTGCATTAACATACACCTCAAAATAGAATGCATTTTACTGCCACTTATGGTATGCATATGTACCTACAATAACTAAAACTCTGATCCCAATACTACACTGCCATATGCAGAACCATTCCATAACAGGTCTACTATACATCTTGCTGCTAAAGCCACCTCTATCCCCTTATGTGCAACAACTTATAATGGTCAACGGCCAGGTGTACTTGGATGAGTTCAATACCAATAGCCGTAATTACAAAGTAAAAGTAAAGGTCTTGCAAAAAGGGAAACCACAAAGGGCTGCTTCAAATGTGCTATACCAAACAGTGCTCCTGCAAGATGATAAGGCAAGTTACTATGACTCTGATTGCTAGGCTTTTTATGTCGTAGTGGTAATAGCATCTACGTAATAGACCTATGATTTCTGTTTATAGTCGGGTAGAATGCCGTTTAGCTTGTCACCTTTTAAGCCGATAAATTGCTTCTGTGAAATAGAATATTATGCTGGCATTGTGTCTTCAGATTAGCT
Source organism: Silene coronaria (assembly GCA_028566215.1). NCBI lineage: Eukaryota > Viridiplantae > Streptophyta > Magnoliopsida > Caryophyllales > Caryophyllaceae > Silene > Silene coronaria. The sequence continues at coordinate 6,079 of JAOWBH010000272.1, forward strand.
GTTTACGAACTCATAGTATAGTTCGTCTTTTTTGGCTATTTATTTTTAAGCGCTTGCCGGTGTGTGTGGCCTGATAACTTTTCAGTGTTTATTTTTGTTTAAAAAAATATGTTACGGGTTTCTTCTCCCATGCGGTTGGAGTTTATTTGGAACAAATGTGTTAGGGCTTGTCTTTGAAGGCATGGTTTATCATTGTGTTTTGACTGGACCTGATGTTTTGACTTTGGTGTTCCTGGCGTCACTGCCAACCACATATATAAGCCGATGTAGGCTATTGTCTGCTATTTTACAGATTTGTTGTGTGTTCCTCCACCCCTGCGGTTGGAGTTTCGTCTATTTTTAAAATATGTTAGGTCTTGACTTCGAAAGTATGGCCTAAAATTGTGTTTACCCTTTTTGGGTTTTATAAAAAATAAATGTATAGACATTATTCATGCTCCCCTGTTCGGTGTGTAGTTCCAAAGTTGTGCTAAAGTCACCGGTCCAACAGTTTCGATATTCTTTACTTTCAAATTAGACAAACGAACCCAAACAGAAATGAAAACTTTATTTTCATTAGCCCGCTAAATTTTTCTAACTTATCCTTTAAATCAAGGTACGCCAAACACTGAGGCTGCCCCTTAATGTGGTGAATACTAAATCACACTAAAATGGTGAATCATCTTTAAAAACTAAATATCTTTATACACATAATGCACCACATGTAATTAAGATTCCTTGATACTCCTCTAATGTGCCTTAGAGTGCCTCTTGCGTTTGGCGTATTCTAAAAGTATCCACTTATAGTTTCTTCCTTAATGTAAATGTCCATGCCGTTCTGCAGGGGAATAAAATACGAGGTACCTTGTTTGGCGATCAGATCGCAGGCCATGAAGACGCACTTGTGTATAATGGGGTCTATGAAATTGCTAATGCTCCCTTAAGACCAACACAGGATCAGTATAGAAGGGATCCTTCTGAACTTCCCTATACAATGGATTTTGGCCGTCAAACATTTATTCGCCCACTATCATCTAGACCTGGTCCATTCCTCCCGGATTACCATTGTGTTTCTCAAGTACCCAAGATGGCTTCTGCCTATGACACATTCGGTAAGTCCCATAACTACTTATGTAATTTTGCTTACCTGTACACGCTAACTAGCGACTTGGCATTCTGACAGATGTTGTTGGAACACTACTATACGTGGAACCGGTTGCACGCGAGGTCACTGCAAAACAAGGTCGCAAGAACAACGTTAGAGAAGTTATAATCACTGATCACAGGTGAGGGCCTTACCATGCTCTTAAAGACCCACATCTCGTAGCGAGTCAGAAATCTTACATCGTGATTAATGTATCAGTACTGAACAACCATTTATGGTATCGTCATGAAATAAGCTGGCCGAGGGCGACTGTCATAAGCTGATCTCCTTAGTTGGGTCACTACCAATAGTTGGCTTCACAGCGTTGAGGGTTTCTTCGCATAGAGGTAGTACAGTTCGGGGAAGGTTTATAGTAATTTTTCGACGTATCGGGAAAGAAACTCATTTCTATCGTGTACAGGATTCTCATTGACAGGCACCATGTCAACGTCAATTGACACAAATCCTACAGGGCCTAAGGTTAATGCCCTGGTAGAATGGTAACCCCCCTTCTCGCATCCACCCATTATTTTTGTTTCTAAAATTGTTTGATGTTTATTACACAATATTAACATAACAGTCATTATCGTTCGTGGTTAATACAGGGTGGGTCGAAACAAGGACATGCTAGCGGACCTGCAAGCAAGGATTAATATTGTGAGGGACCCAAACGCAATGGTACGCGTAATCAGTTTGAGCGCGCTCAAGATTAAAAAGGTATGTTGTTAGAGTCCGAGATTAAACGCATAAAGCTTGCTTATTTACCGCATGGAGATGCCCGTGCAATGGTTTTATAGCCGAAGTCCACTACTCTAGCCTATACAATATGCAAAATGCTTCTACTTATAAGTAAATGTGGGCTGCACTCCTAACGCCTGACAACTTTATGTCACACACAGGCTAAAATCACGCTCCAAGATGAACGGTACAAGCTTGTTGTAACAGTTCCAAATCCAGAAATCCAAAAAGTCAACGCATATTTAGGCTGTTCCAACTGCGGCAAACGTGCGAACTATGCTGCAGGCGAACAATTCAAATGTGAAACCTGTACTAAGGAAGTACGGAGTTGTGTCCGAGCCAAGGTAAGCAGCTCGTATAGTTTGATGGCACACGCACAAGCAAGCCCACTTTTGCCCAAACTGTGATCTAACACTTACCCAAATTGCAAGATCACGTTCAATTGTGTGGTTTCCGACGGCACTGACAAGTTGGACATCACTGCATTTACAGAGGACACAACTAAATTGTTCCGCATGTCAACAACAGATATATTCCACTTGAAACACTCGGTACGTTGCCATCTACTCCGCTTCTCGCCTATAGTTATTTATAATTAAATATTTGCCTCTACTGTTCTTGTTGCATATAAGCCCCGAAAAACACCTAGATTACACACAACCCCCTCCACCTAATAGGTGCGCATTGACTACACTCAAACGTACTACTCCAAATGGGTAACATACAGGATCACCTTAGACCATCTTAGCCCAAGTGTTATCACAGATTACAGTACCACCTCATCTTTGTTCTTGGCCCTACATGTTGGAGGACATTTCAGCATTTGAGAAGGTCCGCACTTCATTGCAGACTACACCGGTCATAATTGAAGTGTCGCCAAAGACAGCACTCTCAAGGAACAATATCCTCCAATGGGCCCGGCGACAAGTTGTGGCTGGTCCAGAAGACATCATTGATGTTCCAAATTTGCCACAGGCACAACCTAATGACCAAACTATTGTCGTGGCCACAACTGATCAGCCCGCAACAGTTGCTAGGCAGCTAGATTTCGGAGGCCCACCAGAACAACCAGCCCACCTTACACTGGTTGACGTTGTAGTTAGGTCTGACTACCCATCACCAAGAAAGCTCCCTGCATCAATCACACTGGAAAATATTGCTACTAAAGAGGCAGTGGCACCCCAACTCAGCACCTCAAATATAGCACCGCTGAGCATAACGCCTACAGACCAGTCATCTGCCATTCTGGCCCCACCAATAAACAACATGCCGACCACTCCTATTCTTAGGACACCTAAGGTTGAAAAATCTAGCTCTGGCACCCCAGAGACCCCTGCTCAAGGCACTCCAAAACATGGAACTGCAAAGCAACCTGCTGAATCACCTTCCAAGAAAAAAAGGCTTCTTCTGGCTATTTTGCTGGCCATTAGCGTAGCCAGCATCAAAACACTTGTTATCCAAGAACAACATGTCTGTAAATAAAATCTAATTACCTTCCCCTACCAAACTAACCTGGGTTGCGCACCTCCTAACCACTTCGGATACATGAAGTGGTGATATAAAGACTATAGGGCGCCGTCACTATTTTGGGAACACTTTTGCACACCTAGCTATGTGTTCCATTCAAAAGCATTATATGATTGCTTTTGGATCCATTTAAAAACAGATGATGCTTGTGATTTTGTTGGGTTACCATTAGACAGGTAATAATAAGGGGAAAGTCGGGTTTGTGTTATAGAAAGGCCTCGGACACTAGGTAGGCAATCAGTCTTTCCTGAAATTTGCATTAATTACTACGTTTGCGCACTGTTCCACCAATGGCGTTGCCTTTTAAAATTGCTACTATGTCCTGGAAACCTGCTAAGGATCCCGTCGTGCCTAGATAATATCGAGAATTATGTTGCATACTTTGGAGACATAATTGCAATTATAGTTATTACAATAAATAAACTGTCTAGGTATGTTCGTTCTGATTTGTTATAGCCGCTTATCCACTCCCACCGTACACAGTGCCACCTATACTTTCAAACATCATTCATTGCTAAGCTTTCGAGTTATAATCAAGACCGTGTAAGCTTCCAGCCCATCATAGAAATACAGTACCAAGTACCGTCAAACTGTTTCGCTCGATCGCCAAAGAGCAGAACCAAACTACATGTCCTTAATTTACAACCAAGTTCCTTACAGTAGGTAAATTGTATGCAATGCTAGAGTAGGTGACTCATCATAAACAAAGGGCACCAACACATGATTGGACATTGTAGCCCATCCTTGCCTACAGCCTCATTTATCTAATGGCCAAAATCCTTGAAAGATTTCCTCTGATTGACCCCAAACATATTGTGCACTATGATGACATTAGACATTAGAGAGGTATGGCAAGTGTACTTGGTTGTATCATTAATATATTAGTATTTGCCTTTTGCAAGTTACACGTCAAGCTAACCTCTATGTTACCTCTAAAATTGTTAAGGATCTGCATCAAAAACAGCAAAGATAAAATATTTTATTTTGCTTCTCATTTTCTTCTTACTTCTGCAGCACACCATGTCACTTATAAGGAAACTCATTAGAGAGCTTTCGGGCCCAACGAGTCCTTATTCTATTAGAGCAAAGGTCGTCGATAGAACAAGTGTGCATTCTGCGGGAGAAGGCGAACCGTTGCTCCACAGGATAATTACTTTTCAAGATGAAGAGGTAACTGATATGAATTTTAAGCCTTTATTACCTTACACATCTTTGATTCCTAAGACATTTTGTACTGTTTAAAAATATAATACAGCTATTGTTCTAGATTTTTGCTTAGGAACCCCCCTAATGGCTAGGCAATAGCAACCAGCTCTTACTATAGCTATGTTCCGCATCTATAGAGCAAAGTACTACGGATAAACTCGCTATGTGTAGGCAGGCTGTTATTCTCATTAACACTAGTGACTCCTGATTCTAAAAGTATCACATATGATTACATTACTTGCATCACAACTATCATAGGCGAAACTCTATTAATTTGGATACACATATGGCTACTAACTGTCTGTAAAAAAAATGGCCATATAGCGCTACATCCTTTTGTTAAAAGCGGTTGGAAATGTCACATAAAAGAAAGGAAAAATACGAAGTTAGAGCATGAGAATAACACAGCCACATACAATTCTTACATGGTTTGTATTTCATTTGACATCTAAATTAATGACATTATTTGAGAATTTGCAATTGAAAATTCATTAAATTCACGTATTTTTCATCCTTGTATTGTAAGGTATGAACAAAAAAAAATGCAGTTTGTAAAATGAATTAAATGAATTGACCAATGCCATGACATTTTATAATTTTGTTAGGATTAGATTTTACGCCTATTACGTCCGACCAATTCTTGTCATTTCTTATTTCTGATGCGCCCAGTATATGTTCTAAATAAGCACAGAAAATTGATTGTCATAGTAGGATACATACAACTGTGCCTTATTAGATGTACGTTACAACGCCTCATATTGTCTAAACAGACCTATCCTAATGCAGGGCACAGAAATGCAGACTTTTCTGTACAATGAAACACTACGAATGTTTGATGATGCTATCGAAGACTACATGGAGTACGACATTTCTAATGCGGAGCTAAAAATTATACCTGATAAGGTTACAACAGTCCCCGAGGCTCGGTTGTATGAAATTGAATTCAACATTAACACCATCATCAACCCTGTATTTGGCGGGAGGGCACGTACTGAGCCTAAATACACTCTGATTGCATCTATTCCCAGAACGATCTCACTCAATGATCTCTATGGTAAGCCATGTTTTAATAAATTGATGTATCTAATTCCAGGAAGAGACGTGGGAATATATCATCTGTACTTAGTTGGCTTTTAAGAGTCTAACTTTAAAACTTTAGATGTGCTGAGAATCGTTATATATGTGGAGCAAATCCACCAGGTTACTAAGCACAATGGTCAGCCCTTGGATGTTCGCGAGGTCGTCCTTCTTGATCACAGGTACACTCACATCACATTATCTGCCCCTCCATATGTTAGACTCAAAAGATTTTACCCTATACCAATGGGGTCCTTTCTTGCCCCGTGTAGCTGTGAACAGGTAATGGTCGTATCAGCCTGGGCGGATTTGGCTACTAATGAATGTGAAGCGTTGCACTCCATTGCAACAACTTTCCCGGTGGTTGGATTTACAGCTCTCATGTCGTGCTTTAAAAAAGGTGCTTCTAATCGATTAACTTGCTATTCACGAATAAAATGAATAATATGAGCTGTACCAATTGACACCCCTAATTCGTATGGAAATAATTAACGTGTAGGCTTTTCGCTTTCAACAACTCATTCAACATCCATTGTCTTTGACCCACCAGGGGAAAACCCCGATTCACTCAGTGCCTGGTACATACGCAGCAGTCAGTTATTTAGCTTGCTTAAGTTTATTCTCTCTCTAATAACAATTATAATAGGGGAAAGACGAATGAGGCGCTGCTTACCGCAAAAATTCGCCGTGTATTCGAAGTGCGCCTTCCAGAAACCAATCGCAGCACCACTACAATAGCTAAACTCCTTGAGAAAAGCGTAAGCATTTTGTTCATGCTACCTGCATATTTGGCTACATAAAGCCTAAAACATAACCTTCCGATCATATCTTCCCATCACTACAACCCAAGGTCTGATAGCCATTCTTTACATAGTGTTGTTGCTTTACATTCCAATGATGCTGGTCAATGCCGAATAGCAACAACCATTTTTTGTGTGCAAAATAATAGTACAACGACACCCTGTAAGAGGAGCACCTCTGGCTACATGTTACGCTACCTGGTTTCCACTATAAAGATGTGCGCTTATACGTTGGTTGTAGCAACTGTGGCACCGGCAACAATGAGGATGTGGGTGTTGCATATACGTGTTTTGCATGCATGAAAGAAAAAGTTATGTCCACTCCAAGGTAATTAAATCTATCCCTAGAAGCTATGTCCACACACGAGCGGCCGTTTACACACTAAATGTTTTGCCAATACAGGATGAGCATTACATTTGAGGCAACAGATGAGACTGGATGCCATACTTTTACTGCTTTCACTGAGAACGCAGAGAAACTTTTGGAGGTGTCTGCACCAACCTTGCACTTGATGCCTACACAGGTATTTGTTGTAGACAAATATGTCCAACACCTTACATTCTTGCAAGCTGATTTGAACTAGCTTGAATTCATGCACACGAATTTGGGATGGCAGGAACAAGCGTGGAATATATATGCTGCATAGTTACCACATCCTCCACTTTCCGTGGCTAAGTTCCATGCCACTGTTTTTTTTTTTTTTTTTTTTACACAATATGCAACAACCCTAAACCCCAGTCACATAACCCACACTCGTTCCATAAAACGGTCTCTACATAGTAAATCTATATCCTAACACAAGGCTCACTATAAAGGCATTTGACTTTTATGTAGGAAAGGGACGCCTACCTCCAGCACATAGGTCAAAGAATCAGGCATGCTCCATGCTACATCCAGGTCGTACCATCAACATCTCTTTTCCGAGCGCAGAAGCTCGGTTGGGTCCTCAAACAAGTCTCCTTAATATAGGCCTAGAACGAGCCAGCTGCCCGACTTTTGAACTTGTTTTATAAACCATACACGGTTTGATGTATACCAAGGGAACTTATTACAACAGTTGCACGGGATGCGATTAGGAAGACAAATGGGTGCTGCTCACTGGGCTTGTGTGATCAGTTGTAATATATATGTAACCACTCAAACCCTCACCCTTGGCTGTTTGTATAACTACTACAATGAATCTAGGACACCTCTTAAGCTTTAATAGCCTTTCATAAGTTAGTGCATTGTTATTACCATTTAGCGTTAACCGTACTCCCTTTAAGCAATGATTGCTACATCCTCTCTTCTATTCAATTGCCAATACTGTATGGGCGTAACCTTCAGCCATAGTATATCAATGCATGCAATTGTAGTATATCAATGCCATAGTATCTTGGTTTCTCGTCGCATTACTCGAACCTCATACAACATTTTTGTACAAGTGTTCGTGTAAACGATTAACCAAATTGTGGCACCGCGCCCGGGAGGGCCCGACGCAGCAACTAGTTAAACAATAAAGTTTAATTTCACTTTTAACTGAAGTTAAGTGGCTTGATTGTTACAATTGAAACTTAAGGGGCCTGATTTCACCTTTGAACAAAGTTAAGAGGGCAATTGCCACTTTCGCGCATTTTTATCTATGGAATAATAATTAAATCTAAACAATACAAGCCAAACTAAAGCATTCATTTTTATTTCAAGTGACATTCTTAAAATTAATTTTATTTCTTATTTGATTATATAATGACCATAATTAAAATTTGAGATTAACAAAAACCATTTAGATAAAAACCGTGAAATCAAACAGACTTTCACTTAAAATTTGATAATTTTAACCCTTGAAAAACAATGATGATTAAATAGGAAAACAAATAAAGAGAGTTAACCGTAGTCACCGTACGGAGTACAATGTTGTTATGTTGGTTTTGTCATAATTCACATCTTAGGCCTCGTTTGGTTGCCCATTGGAATACAACTCCGCAATAGTATCGAATTCATGAGAATTAAGTTCCTGCATGAAATTCATGGGATTTTGGCAAATCCGTTTGTTTGCTCACACAGGAATTCAATTCCACTGCAGTTTACAACTACCCAGGGTAGGCTAGGTCATTCAATTCCTCCATTATGAAGGAATTGGAAATTCCTTGGAATAATATATTCCTACAATTTGCCAAAAAATGGGCAACCAAACAAGTCCCTATTTTGCAATTCATGGGATTTTTCAATTCCTATGTTTTGCAAGGAGCAACCAAACGAGGCCTTATTTTATCATTTGCCAAGTTTCCAAATAATTCATGTTTATACATGTAATATTAACCAAAAGTGGCAAACTTATAGAAGACCCGTGATTTTTTCACGGGTTTCAAAACTAGTTAATATAAATAATTAACACAATGTATTCCATCATCAAAATAGCGTCACAACAATAAAAGTATTCTTTTGTTTTTCCTTAAACTCCATCCATAATCTTTCCCTTACTCAAAGTAGAGAATCACACATACACATTAATTTGCTAACATTTATTTTGGTATCACTAAACTACTAAAGCTAGCAATTCTTCGGTACAGTAGTATTTTTCGTATTTTTTTGTTGCTAAACAGTGATCACTTTAAAAAAATGGTCATTTATTTTTAGTTATAAAAAGCAATCATTATTTACCAAACGTAATCATTATTTATCAAACAATGACTAATTTTTTCTCATCCCCTGCACCTCAGTCAGAATTTGCGCACTAAAGCCTACAACTAGAGTTGTGAAACGTTGTGGGCCAGCTCGGCCCGGCCCAGCCTGGTCTCATGGGCTGTGTTCTAGTGGCCCGGTCAGCCCATGCCCCAGCCTAGCCCGGCACTATGTCATCCTCGGGCCGGGCTAGTGCCGCAACTTCCTTGACCCGACCCTGTTAAACACTAATTTGTTAAAAAAATATATAGGCGCACAGCCCAGCCCAGCCCACTACTAAGTGTAGCGTACCAACCCAGCCCGCTCTCTTGCCCGGCCCAGCCCACTGCACACCCCTACCTACAACAATGATTTCCTATTCCTAGACAATTAATGGGCCAATAGCAAGAGTGTGTAGACCACAAAAGCCTAAAATCTCCCTTTTATAAAACCTCAAAAAATGGGCAACTTATTTTCTGCACACACTCTCATTTCCAATTTCCAATAATAATCGTCCCTAAAACTCTATATAATTCTAAATTAAATCATCAATAATCCCTCTTCTCATCACTTACAATACTACTGTCCTTTTCTTTCTCCCTTTCTCTCACCTTTCCAATTATTATTTTTTATTTTTCTTAAATTAAATATCTTCATTTATAGGTATCAGATCGAATCAAAGGTATATTCATGCCTTGTTTTTTTTAATCTTTATATTTAAATTTGTTCACATATAAACATCTCATGATTTTAATCATTTTTTAACATTAATTTCTGCTGCATTCTTCCTTACTAACATTTAACTTTTTTTTGATGGATCTATAATCAAATTATAATTGATCGAACTGGGCGTTGTTCTTAAATTTGATTCATAAAAATGGTTATTGATCAATGTGGGTCATTGGATTTGATCTTTTGGTTACTCAAATTACGTCGAATCGTTTATTTACCTTTAATTAAAATAATTCCGACGAAGAATAAGAAGTTTTAACAAATGACCTGGACGGAAGTGATCTTTTATCTCAGAGTTACTAAATAAATACTCCATCCGTCCCAATCATTTGTTTATATTCTTTGCGAGGCGTATTTTAACGATTTGAGTTTTTTGGTTAGTTTTTCTATGATGTTGGGATCAATTGATTTATCATTAGGCTGATGCTTATCTGGTTCTTTCTTTAACGGTGTTTAAGGCAATTTTTTAAAAAATTTCGATGTTTTCGACTTGGATACATGAGCTTATAATTAGGTTTGATTAGATCTAACCACTAGAGGCATTGGCATTTTAATCGGAGCATTAGTCAATTGTTTGCTGGGTTGGAACTTGGAAGTGTCCGAGTGTAGTGTGATGTTGTGTAGGAGTAACATGGCCCCTATTTTACGTCGACTCCTTCATATAAACTCTCGTACTTGTGATTGATACTCTTAACACTCGGATATATATATATATATATATATATATATATATA
>JAOWBH010000491.1:0-16654 GCA_028566215.1 Silene coronaria
TATATGGTGGGGTAGTGTGTTTCCTTAATCTTTGTGCAAAAATGAATAGGGAAGGTTATTATGAATAGGAGGGAGTACTAGTTTTAGTGTGTAAATAATGTCTGCTTATTGCATGAATCTTACTTCCTCCCCTTCATTTTAATTTTTCCATTTACTTTTTTACGATCTTCAAGACAAGACTTTAACCATGTTTTACTATACTTATATATTATTTTTTATTAAAGATATAATTTTATAAAAGATTTTTCGATAACAAATGTAGTTATGTAAAAACTATGTTGCAAAACTTTATATTTTTTAGTGTATTTAAGATTAAAGTTTTTTAACTTTGACTCTCAACAAGTAATTGAAAACATTAAAGTGAATTGGACAAAATATTTTTTAATGGCTATTTTGGTGTTGAGTGTTGTGGGGACATTATTTTAGCATGGTCTTTTTTAATGGCTTGCGTACTTACTAGCGTCAACAATTCAGAAATAGATAAATTATTCTGACATATATTTTAATATTGTATGTTTGGTTCAGTGGTAAGGAACATAGGTACCAACCAAGAGGTCGTGGGTTCGACTAATTAGCATCAATAATTTTTGATTTTTTTTCCTTTTAATTATTTTCTCTCTAATATAACAAGTAATTTTAGTATTGTGATTATCAAATTCTTGATAAATATGTCAAATCATTATTAAAAATTAACGAAAAGAATAATTTTTGGTATATAAAATTCCGTTAAGTATTTTTTTCTTATTCTAATTTTGCGTCGGTTTGATAATCTCGTATTAAAAAAACCTTTCAAAAAAGACGTATGAGAAATGTATGAAATTTTATTATATTAATATTGATTTCGTTAACCAAGTGGTGTTAGTCCAGTGGTAGCCGGGTTAAACCTTGAAGCTTGCAGAAATGTAGGAGTTGAGAGGTCTCGGGTTCGACTACCAGCTGGGGCGATGATCACTTGGTCACTGCAGCCCCCAAAGGGGGTGGCTTACATGTCCATGTGGTGGTGCGGGAATGCATGGGCCCGGGGGGATTCCACCCCCTCGTCATCAAAAAAAAAAAAAAAAAAATATTGATTTCGTTGCCACAAACTTAAAAGTCTTGGTTTTGTAAAATTTCCGCACCCCCTCGGTTGAATTCCTAGAATCGCCACTACCCTTATACGAAATAGTGGTCTTTTAATGTGTTTTCTAATTAATCAACGAGTACTTATTAATCGACACAAACATGACGAAACTGCTCGAGTCTCACAACTTTTCGTGCACTAAGGTTGAATCATAAGATTTTATGATAGTACTTGAGATCAGAATGACATATAGGATAAGGATAGCCAGTGACCAGGACTTCTTCCTACGTTGTTGCATCTGCTGCTATGTCTCTTTCTTTGACTCCCTTTCCAGCATTTGCGTAATTAAAAACATCATTCAAATGGTACTGTGTCTTGACACGAGTCCTTCTAGTTCACCTGCGCTAGCAATGAAGCAGAAATATCTGAGCCCAATAGCAATGAAGCTGTGTAAGAACAGACCTAACCAAGATAAGACGGCCTACATAGCTGAGTTTCTTAGCACCCCACCCTCGAATGCGCTTCACAATCTTGTCGAGAAATAAAACGGGAGGTAACTTACTTCTAACAATAAAAGTGACGTAACTTACTCCGGAAAATAAAAAGGTGGTAACTTACTTCCATGAGTAAAAGGGGAGGTAACATACTTCGAGGAAGCCATTTGACGACCTAAGCACCCGACTTTCCAATATGGAAATCAACCCAAGCACTTGGTGAAGACCTTTGGAAGCTCGACACATAAATGAAAAAATCCAGCTTCTCGGTTTCTGTTAATCCACCCTGGTTCGGAACAATTTCCAGTTTCTCCAAGACAGTGGCGCTTTTGAGCACGAATTCTACCAGTTGAAGCTGATGTTTCCAAGGTTTCGCACAGCCAATAAGGGTGACAGTCTTCAGTTTTGGCATCACAAATGGATTAGAAAGCTCTACAGGAGGCAAGTCGGCACTGGCTTGGAATATCGGCATATCAACACTTGTCCTGAAAGCAGACCTTGTGCTTGTATATATATCGAGTTCTTCTAAATCTTTTGAACATTTCAACAATTGATAGACGCCCAAGAGGCAGCTTTGGCATAATATCGTCAACGACAAAACTACACGCTTCCATCTAATTTGTAAAAGATGCAAATCATCTAACAAGTGGAGGAATGGCTGCAATTGAAGGACATGGACATTAGTAATTTTGTTTTCTCAAAAGCTCGTCACATCATATCAAAGAATTAGATGATTAACTTAATCAGAGGAAGCTTTACATCTCTCATAAACCATCGAAAAGCATTATATTATTTTTAAGAAAGCACAAGAACTTACCTCAGAAGCATAATCTGATAAGCGGAAAACTTCACACTGTGAGAACTTCTCCAAAAATAATTTAAACATCATAAGTTTATTCTCATCATCTATTTCAAAGCTGAGCACCATGAGTCTGACATATCGAACAGATGAAAAATCGATGTGATCTACATCTGGTATCCGATGAAGATACAATTTCAGACTTTCAAGGTTTGGGAAATCTAACAACCAACAATCATCATCTGGAACTTCTTTCTCAAACTCGAGAATTAACTCACGAATGTTTGGCGCACTGAAAGTTAGATTCCTTATACACGAAGGACTGAAAATATACAATACTTGCAAGGAAGGGCATCCACGTACAAATTGTTGGAATGCCACTTCAGACATGTCCACAACGTCCAATATAAGCACCTTTAGAGATCCCAAGTCAACTTGAAGTTCGGGATAGATAGCGCAGGAATAGAGTCGAAGCGTAACAAGTGACTGGCTTATGAAATTGGGATAGTCGGAACTTTCAGAACAGTCTTCATTACCATCAAAGAATTCAATTTTCTTTGCTTGTTTATCCAAAGCAAACTTTAAACACATTCTTATATCATCACCCAACTCTCTTCTTATGTAGAAATCATACTCGTTATTTAAAATAAGACAAAATTCATCGATGAAGGGCCTTTTGTGAAGCATCAGTACATTGCGGACAAAAATGAAGAACCGCCTAACATCAATGTTATCATCCGTAACCAACTTAACGTGTACTTCTCCAAGGTTAAAGTCAAGAGTAGGAACCAAGGTCCAAAGGTTTCCAAATGGACGAATCAACATTGTTCTAACAGCATCGACAATAGGCAAATAAGAAAGAATTTGGACAATTATTTCATCCGGCATTTCACTCAGCCTATCATAGTACTTGAAAGAACACTTGTGATTTTGGGGTGTCATACTTCTCAAATGATTACCTAACAATAATATAAAAAACAACCGAATATCAACTAACAAAATACAGAATAAGAGCAAAAAGCAACAGCAGAGGCAGCCGCTTAAACACGGCCTGTACATCAACAATTGGTTGCTATATTATCCCTTGCGCCTAAACAGTTTGAATCTGTATACGATTTGTCTCTTTTAATATCCCTTGTGTGTATTTCAATGGTGGTCTATGAGAAATTATGCAAATTCTCTTGTCCGATCCAGGATTTCAATAACAATTTAAAAATTACCAATCAATATTCAATCAATCAAATGAACAATAATCGAACTTGGGGAAAAATAATTTGGGGAAAAATGAACTTACCAATACAGGCGGGGAGGCGGCAGGTGGACGGAGGAGGAAGCGGGCGAAGGAACGTGGACGGCCGAGACTGAGGCGGCAGGTGGGAGTGGAGGAGAATCGAGGGAAGTGACGGGATAGATTTGCAGGAAATGATAGCTATGGAAGAAAATTCAATTCCCAGGAAGTGACGAAGTAATTGTCGGACAATATGTTTTTACCCAATAAGTCTTGTGGAAGACGGGTCGGATTTTATGACGGATAATGACACTCTTCATGGGTTTGTCCACTCACCCCCATGGCCCATGGGTATTTTGAGAGACAAAATGGTATCCGTCACTCCAAAGTGACGGATACATTCCGTCTTCAATGAGATTTTGTGGTTTTTACCACCGTATTGAGTTTTTTTTTCTTTCGGATTGTATCATGGATCGACTCATTTGTATTTTTTAGTTGAGTTGTGAACTCAACTCAAGTTGTTATTGACGCATGTTATTTTGCAAAGAAAAAAAAAAGTTAATATGATCAATTAAAAAATCATTTTATGCTGATATTATACGGATTGGTTTTTGAAAAGGATTACTTGTTGACTCCTTTACAGACTACTCCTCCCTCCCCTCTGATAATATACCTTTGTCAGGCATTAGTCATGTCTCTGATTTTCTTCACTTCATTCAACTGGAAACGACCGCTCCTCGCGTCACGCCTGCATTCAATTTGGGTTTCTTTTTACACTCAACAAACTCACACCATCCATCCCCGTAATTTCTCAAAAGGGCAAAGCAAAGGGGCAATCCAGCAGTGCGTGCAACTCCGTATATAAACCAACTCCGTATATAAACCATTACGAGAATAATTCCACACAAGTCAAGGAAAACTTTTTCGTACATAACATAAGCGAATTAGTCGTACACCAAGTCATTCTCAAATTCTCAAATACTAATATTATTACATGATGATAATTAAAATAGAGTCATTCCAATCCTAAACCCTCCACCATCCTATTGACTACATACTGTTTTGTATACTGCTGATCCTCTATCATGCTTGGCCAAGATCCTTCCAAAAATTTCTTATTTATCATTAGGGCATGATATTCGTCCTTAGTGATCAAGCCTTCATCCCTCACTGTATTTATGAATTTAGCCACCGTGCCACCATTATTATCTCTGCTACAGGCACCGGTCTCATAATCTGATCTCGACCGTTTACCGACGCCACTAGACATGGATTGTGTCTGAGAAGTGGTGGTTTTCTTGAAGAGGTAGCTTGCGGAATTGCTGAATAACGGCTCAAACCTCGTGTTATAACCATTGCTCTATTTTTTATCCATAAAATATAAGTTATTAGGGGATCAACTCATTGTAAAGTAAGATAACATATTTAGAAGTTAAAACGTACCTCTCGAGCACTGATAAATTCAGTTTCCAATTCACAAGCTTTTATAGCAATTTGATCTATAGTATGACCATTTACGCCTATGTCTGGCCTATTCCAGTTGAACTTCCGTACAACACTGTTGTACTCTCCAGCAACATGAGACCAAAATGCTGCGAACCAGCGCTGTCCATCATGCGCCCAGCTGAGATTAGTTTCCGCGAGGCTGAGTAGTGTCTCCTTGAGGATTGCAGTATCATTATCAGTCCAATCCATCACTGGTTTGTTCTGCAAAAAATTGTTCCAAAACCTGTTACTGAGGAAGGGACAAAGGAACAATCAGTGATAGCTACAATTCCTACTAGTAGCCAGAAAGGGACTAATGATTTGCAAGTGCAGACACCAGTTGTGTGGCAGAGAACTGGGTCCGTTCTAATGGGATATACTCCTATGAGACAAGTCATGAAGATGAATAGACAGGAAACAACTGATGGAGCCTATAGTGCTCATAAATTTGGTAAACAAACATTTATGGAAGCTTTAAACAGTACTTTTACACCCAAGGAAGGGATTGGGATAAGTGGTAGTGTTCCTTACCAACGGGTGGGGAATGGCTAATCTTGGTTTCTGGAATGTTAGGGGCCTAAACAAACCTGCATTGAAATGGTTTATGTATAGAAATGAAGTTGGTTTGTTTGGGCTCCTTGAGACAAAAGTGAAAACTTTGTCTCTAAATTGTCTTAAAAGTATTCTTATGGATGGATGGTGTGTATCTACAAATAACAATCTGCATAAAGGGGGTCGTATATGGGTAATTTGGAACCCTTCCATTTACTATGTGGATTTTATGGATTACTCACCTCAATGTATAAATATGAGAGTCACTGAAACAGGAACTAATCAGTCTTTCTGTGTGTCAATGGTTTATGCATTCAATGATTTGAATGATAGGAAAGCACTGTGGGATCAATTGACTAATTATGCTGAAAACATTAAGGAGCCATGGATGGCTTGTGGTGATTTCAATTGTGTTTTGTCCTTTGCTGAAAGATTGGGTGGAAGTACCAGTGATCAAGAGATTGATGATTTTCAGAATTGTCTCACAAGATGTGGGTTAGTTGACTGTGCAGCCAAGGGGTCCTTTTTTACTTGGAACAACAAACAAGAAGTAGAATCTAGGGTGTATAGTAGGCTTGATAGAGTCTTGGTAAATGAGGAGTGGTGCAAAGAGAGATCTGATAGCAAAATGGCTCATCATACTGACAGCTCTTTCTGGTTAGCTACTCTTTTGTAAGAGCAAAAAAAAATACAGCAAAAAAAAAATACAGTGACAAGTGATAGAATTCCTGCTCAAATACAGAGACTACAACCAAGAACTACATGAAGAACAACCAAGAACTATCAACTTACTGAATATGCAAAATTAAACGAGACTAACAATCAACTTACGGTCATAAGTCTATCTAATGGAATTTAATCCATGAAACAACATCAACAAGAGAAACAACATCAACAAGAGACAAAGTAAAATTAAAATCTAACATCGGATGTGACACTTATCTCACTCCTTTTTCTTTTACCACATACTTTTGCTTCTCCAGAAAATAAGCTTACAACCGGTCCCAGCGCCTTACAAGAAAGAAAAGTGAAAAGATGTAAGACACATCAACTTGCCTAAGAAGACCAGGAAATTTGAAGCGGGCAAAAGCAACAGATACAAGACCATAAAATTTGACAAACACAATGCCAAGACCACAACTGGTATTCCTGAAATGGAATGTTAAATGGCAAATTTCAACGCATGTTAAATGTTAATTCTACGACAATCTATAGCAAAATCACAATCAAAACACAGCAAACACAACCAATAATTAAGAATCAACATTGAACATAAATAATTAGAGTATAGCGCATGTTTCACAAACATTCAGGCTCAAAAACTACATGAAGAAGCAAACATAACTCACAGAAACTAAACAGGCTGACAGAAACATAACCATCAGCAAGAGAAAAATTCTGGCAGACGGTATTCCTAATCCTCCTAATGATTTTGGTTTTTGTATATTCTCCTACAGGCAACTTCCTGCATTATGATGCACAATCCCTCCCTCCTTTTTCATGCACTGTTTTCAAGAGGCACAATTGGCAGAATCCTCTAATTACTTCCACCAAAATCTAATTTTAAAAATTTATAGCCAACATATGAAAACTAACTGAACAAAAAATAAAATATAAGAAACTAAAAAAAAAACAAAATTATCGAAAATTACATTCTAGTAACATGATTATCAGAGTTGCAAGTGACAGTAACTGATTAAAAATAAGTAATGTCATCTTAAATTGCATTAAAAACTCTAAGCCGTAACAGGATCCCAAAGTAGTAACATACACTTTTGCATGAATCACGAGCTTTCTTTCGAACTGGTTGGGCTATATCTCCTCCTCCTCCGCAGCTGCTGCCGCTGCTGAGACTATTTTTTTTTTTTTTCTCTGAACTGCTGCTGCTACTTTTTTCTTTTGAGTGAATACTTTCCCTTTTTCTCTTGACGATTCCAGGAGCCATGAATAAATATAGACAGGTGAGAAGTTAATTTGACGGAAAAAGTGGTCAAATATGGGTAGGGGTAGGGGTAGAAATCAACAGTTTGAGTAGGAGCGGCGACTGATGGAAATGAAAGATGAGAAACGCCTAACATTGAATACTTTGTATATATTAATGGTGGTAGAGTTTGCAGCTTTGCAGAGGAAAGAGATGGGTTTTTGTTGACAACCAAAATTTGATTCTTTTTTTTTTTTTATGGTCAACTATACTTCGGGAGTTGGTAGAGGTGGCAAATGGGTCAATCGGGTCGGGTATGGGTCGGATCAGTTTGGGTCGGGTCATTTCGGGTCTGTAATACATTTCGGATCGGGTCGGATCGGGTCGGGTCATTTCGGGTTTCGGGTCAATTTTGGGTGACCTTTTTTCGGGTCACTTCGGGTATGGGTCATTTCGGGTCGGGTCGATTTCGGGTTAATGACTAAAACACTTTAGTTAGTCCTGTTTTGCAAATTTAACTATGCATTAGGGACGATTGTTACTAATAAAAGTTTATTTTGAGGCCTATAACATTAATATGACTAGTACTTGCCGTTTTGGGTGACTTTAAGTCATTTTGGATCGGTTCAGTTATAGGTCGGGTCTTTTCGAGTCGGGTCGTCTCGGGTCGGGTCAACATTGGGTCAATCAAAGTTCGGGTCGGGGCGGGTCAATTCGGGTTTCGGGTCACTTTCGGGTCAAACAAGTTCGGGTCAATTTCGGGTCTCGGGTCAGCCTTATCGGGTCGGATCAACTTTGCCAGGTCTAGGAGTTGGGATACTTTTTCTTTAGAATTTTAACGTGGTCCTTTAACTTTCCTACTTTTAAGGAGGCTTTGACAACTAAGTTTTTTGGTTGTTCGTTTAATAAATAAGATTCTCATCCGTGACCAAAGTAATCAAGACCGTCACTTTTGGCCATTAAATGCCAACATGTCACAAATGGGTGCTAACATGGAAGCTTACATGACTTTCTATTGACGGTTTTTCTTATTTATCGTTTCACGTACGTTTTATCGACTTTTAATTATTTATAATAATGAGGGGAATGCGACGACGAAGACGATCAAGACTTTGAGAGAGAGGCAATTCAATTTTTTGTACTCCGATATACGCGTCTAAGTGGAGGGGAAAATGGGTCATTATTTATGGTTTTGTTTTGGATTTGCATATTTGGTGTGTCCGACGAACACGGGTCGTGTCCTAAGTGGTTGGACCGTGTCGGAGACGTGTCCGATTAAATTAAAAACCAAGGACACGGTTTTCCGCGTGTCCAGAACGTATTTGGGCGTGTCCCTGGCGTGTCCGTGTCGGACACCGTGTCCGACACGCGGACGCTACAAAACTGCCGTGTCCGTGCAACCTAGGTCTGGTGTACCTGCTATGGACTAACAGGAAGTACGCCTATGGTTAAGAAACAGGCATATAAAATTATGATTGAGAGTGAGGAGATATTACACAGAGACCCCTATAATTGTCAGCTAATGGATAATGAAAAACAAGCTAGGGAATCTTATCATCTATTGGCTACATCAAGAGAGGATTTCCTGAATAATGCTGGGGTGGAATGCAAGGATCCTGGGGATTCTGGATGCCTTTGTGGATTATTATCAACAGTTGCTTGGGTGTAGTGCAGAAACTGAGGATATTCTGGTACATAAAAGGGAACGATTGGGAAACGTATACTCCCCCTACCATCTCTAGCTGGTATTGGAGGAGGATCTGTGGAGTCAAGATGCTTCTCACTGAAGCTTATGAGCATAATACATGGGTTAACCAGCCAAACAGAGGATACACCATAGCAAAAGGATATGAATACTTAAGGGAGAAGGGCCAGCAAGTAATTTGGCATGGACTTGTTTGGAACAAATGGACCATTCCTAAGCACAAATTCATTTCTTGGGTCTATGAGCACAACAACATGAACACTAAGGAGAAATTGTATAGACTGAATATCAGTGAGGATGATACCTGTCTAATCTGCAGAGACGCCACAGAATCGAGGGAGCATCTTTTCTTCAGGTGTTCCTACAGCAGGAGGGTAATTGCGAGAGTAGGAGAATGGCTCGGCTTGCAGATTCCGCCTCAGGATCTGCTCAGCAGGAGACTGGGACTCCAAGGTTCCAAACTCCATAACGGGGTAGTCAACGCCGTCGTTAATGCTTGCTCTGGAAACAACGGAATCAGAGTCCCTGGTTCACCCAAACAAAGTGGAATCGCCGTCAGTCCAAGCCCGGTAAAGGAGAAATATCGGAGTTTCATCAGCAGGTTAGGGTTACCACTCACTTTCCCTTTTCGATTGCATAATAAGGGTGTCAAACCGGATAGGTTAGTATCCGGTTTTGTTGTCTTGGTGGGTTGGTTTCTTGGGCCTTTAAGCACGACCCAAGAGATACTAGAATTCATGCCTAGGCGTTGCCCGGGTTATATCTTAACGGGTTCAGAAGTAGTACTTAATTAAAATAAAGGGCAATTGTTAGTGATACTTTTTTTTATAATTTGAAGTGTTATAAAACTACTTTTAATTTTTCTCACATTTTGTAAGTATAGGGAGAAGAGAAGGACGTTAATTCATCAGCATGTGTCTTCCCATAGCTTAGTGGCCACAAAATATTTAGGAGAGCTAGGTCGTTGAATAACGCGATTTTTCATGAATTTTAAAATATTATTATAATTGACCCTTTATAAGTCTGTGACGGATATATCCGTCATAAAAAAGATACTTATAACCAAAGCTACAAAACTCCGTAACTCCTTTACTCGAACATTATTTATGTGAACGGATTTTCTAAGTAAATTAGGAATTTGTTGAGGATATATCATGACAAATTAGAGCTAAAACTCATATTTACCATAATTAGTTGTATAATGTTGAAAATCTTTACTTACTTAGCTTATTATCATGTGCCATTAGGGCATATGTTAGAAAAACTCATTTACAAAATAATTACAACCATTAGATCGTCCCAAATTTAATCCGAACCCTTTAAAAGTAATAAAAGTCCAATTCTTTTTAAGTAATTGGGAGGTGATCTCCACTCCAAAGTCCAAATATTTTACTAAATCAAATGCATCAATCTAAACACAAAATCACTTTCATTTTTATCAAAATTAAGCTTAATAATTATCGGGTGGTTAATTTAATCGGGTCTATATCGGGTCGCGACAATATCGGGTCGGGTCTGGGTCAGGTTCGAGTCACTGATAATCGGGTAATGCCGGGTAGAGCTGGCCAACCCGGCCCGACCAAGGCACGGCCTGCCTTTAGCCCGCCATTCCACACGGCCCGCTTAGCTCGCACCCAGACCAGCGTGCCCCGCCCTTCCCCTTGGCCTGACCCGGGTTCCATTTTTTCAGCTCGGCCCGCTCTGGCCCGTCTATTTTAGAGAAAAAAATAAAATTTTGGTCAAACCTGCCAATCGGCCCATCCCAAGCTCATCCCAAGCCCATCTCGGGTTAAGAATTTCCTAGCCCGGGCCAAGCCCGCCCCTCTCCCTGGCCTGTACCAGGTCTAACCAGAAAAGCCCGGCCCGCATCCTGGCCAGCCCGGCCCTAACCCGGCCAGAGTACAGGTCTAGTGTCGGGTTACGGGTCGTCATCGATTTGGGTGTGGTCGGTTTCGGGTCGCAATTTTTTCGGATAAGATCAAGTAATACACAATAACTTAACCATAATCCATAGCCAAAAGGCCTGTACAAACAACCCAAGTTCTAAGTTCTTAAAAATAACAGTGGCTCAACGCCACAACTGAAGGATCAGCGGCTCAACGCCACAACTGAAGGATCAGCGGCGTCGTTTCGTTGACAATACCTGATGTGCACCATGATCCTGTCTGTCAAGCCAACTTTTGGTGGTCTTTTTTTTCGGTTTCCCTTTAACATTTCCATCTCCCTTTTTTGAGACTTCCTTTTGACGCTTTGCACCACACTGTTTTTTGCTCAATTCCTCCCCTTCAACCGTTTCATCATCTCCCTTTGTTGAAGGCTGTTCAGTAGGCTCTGTAGCAGTAGGCTTTGCAGCAGTACCGATAATGTTATGGGTGTTATACTTTTATTAAGATAATCGGGTCTTTATTTCTAGAATGAGATATTTGAAAAGTTTATTGTGATACGATCATACGTGAATTTTCCGAAATTTCAAGGCCATACTTTATTTATATGAGAAACATATATTATATATTGTCAGTTTGTCACGATATATTGTCATTCACCACAATTTATTAGTATTTTGCCTCATTTATTAGTATTTATAGTACTTTTATGTGCACTAGTTTTAATCCCGTGCAAAAAAAATGCACGGGTTGATTTTTTTATTATGAGATACGAAATATGTTAATCCCGTGCACGGGTTGATTTTTAGATTATGAGATACGAAATATGTTAATCCCGTGAAAAAAATGCATGAGTTAATTTTTAGATTATGACATACGAAATTTGTTAGATAATACGATAATTAAACGTAATATTTTGAAATAATTAAACAATATTATTATACTTTATTAAGTATGTGTTTGGTCAGGTTTTTGAAAGTGTTTTTAGTCATTAAAAGCTTAAACTTCGCCAAACACACCATTTTTAAAACTTGAAAAGTATTTTTAAAAAGCTCAAAATGAGTTTTTAGCCTTTAAAAGTAGAAGCACCAATTTGGTGCTTTTAACTTTTACTTAAAACTTTTATGATATTTGATACATATATAAAAAAAATTGTAGGTTGTAAACATTATAATAAAATAAATACTATTTCATTTCTAATTTTTTATTTCCTACAAATAGAGATCCATCTTGACATATTTTTTAAAATAATTTTTTCATATTTCATTCAATTATGTGAAAAAGCTCTTTTTTGAAAAATAGTTTTGCCAACGCCTCCAACTTTTCTGAGAAACAACTTATCAAAAAACTCATTTTGAAAAACAAAAACAATTTTTAAAAGCTAGGCCAAACAAGCTCTAAATATAAATGATAACGAAATAATTAAAATATGATTCAATTGATATAATTATCAAAAACGAACCAACTATGCCTTGATTTTTACTTTTTTTTTTAGCACCCTAACTCACCCAAACTTCTTGTATCTAAATATCTTATTGGGTCTTAATATGTTATGGATCGAAAACTTATTAATAGCCAAGTTTAATTAACCTATTTAATCTCCTATATGTATTATTATTCCCCTTACCACCCATAATAAACCCTAACAATATAATTTATTCCCTTACGTCTCACTAACTCACAATCACTCATCCCTTCCTGAAAAACGCATCACCCTCAATTCATGCTCGCGTTAATAATAAATAATCATTTCAACAAAAAATCTCAAATTTCACCTATTACTCTCAATAATCAATAAGCACTCTAGAAATTTCCTGAAAATGCACATGGTGCCCTTGAGATTTGACATTTTGCCTGAAATACCCAATTTTTTGATCCGGAAAACTTTAAAAGGTCATAACTCGTGTTTACGGGCTCAGAAAGTTACAATTTTTTTTTTCAAATTGATCATATTTCCGAGAACTACGACTTGAAAAAAAAAAAATTGTCGAGTTTCGAACTCGTGACCAAGAGATATGATCACTCAAAGTTTGTTCATTCAGAAAAACTTTGACGTACAAAATCTCCTAGTCACGGGATCCGAATACGACAATTTTTTTTTCCAAATCGTAGTTCTCGGAAAGATGATCGATTTGAAAAAAAAAATATCACTTCTGTAATCACAAACACGAGTTATGGCCTCTTAAACATTTCCGAAACAAAAAATTGGGCATTTCGGGCAAAATGTCAAACCTCAAGGGCGCTGTGTGCATTATCCGTATCTAAAAACCTTATAAATGTGGGAAATCTTCCCATAGTTGAACAGTAGGCCAGTAACCTACGTGCCTCACGCGTGATGAATAGTTTTCCCATTGTTCCTCCAATCTCCCTTTCTTCATTTCTTCTCTTGTTCCCACTTTCAGTCTTTCTTTATTACCTTTTCCATCCCCTCTTTCTTCACTACTACTCCTATTCCCTCTTTCAGTCATTTTTCCTTATTTTCATTTCTCTCTTCCTTCAATCCTTTTTCCAGTTATATATTTCTCATAGGTCTTTGGCCCACTCTCTCGCCATCAAATTGGGGTCTCCAGATTTGTTTCTCCGACTCCACTTCTATAATTAATCATAATATCATTTCCAGTATTTGATTGCTTGGTTAGTGTTTTAATACGTTTTTCATTTTCGTTAATTGTTTACGTATTGTGTTTTTCAGATCTGGTTGATTTCATTTGTTAATTTCTCCTCTCTTTTTTTTATTTACTGATTCCGATTGTTTGATTAGTGTTTTTTTTTTCTTATTTGGGTTGTTTCCAGATCCTCTCAATTTTGGCTCTTTATTCCTCATCGTTATTTAGACGAAATTGGCTCTTTGTAATGATCTCAGGTTAAGATTTTGATGGGTTCCCGTTAGTTTGTTTCCATTTTCGAGATTTTGTGATTTTTTTTTTTTACATTATATATTTACATAGCTACTAGGCTACCAAGTCCATCCTCATGTTCATCTTTTTCCTTGATTTATTTTTATTGTGGTCACTTGAATTTTTATTTTTTATAGATTTGTTGTTGATTTTAGAAAGGTTTCATGAGAGTTTTGTTGGGTGTGATTTTGATGCAAATGTAATACTGCGCTTTGTAGGCCAATTAACATATGTGATAGCCGCATTCAAGAGAGGCCACCAGCATAGTTGGCGATTCAGACGAGTACTCACGTAAAATTTAGGAAGTTGGATGTGCTACTAAGCAGAAAAGAGGTTGCTTTTAAACATAAGTTAAGCCTTTTGTCAACAGGTGTTATACTATCATCAAGTCACTTTTCGTCATCCCATTAATTGTACCTTGTGATTATGTAGTCTTAATTGCGTAAATAATTTTAATTATAGATGTGGAGGTGTGATAGAAATGTGCTTACCTCATGTTTAATCCATATTCCATACAATGTAATCACAAGGTAATTAGATTAGTGCCCTCTCTTAGTGCATTGTGCTTTTTGCCTGTATAATTGTTTTGATTGGCTTATTTCTTTTGATTTAGTTTAAATACCCCTTTCTCGGAACATCCCAACACCAACCTCTCAAGACACGCCTTCATTGTTCTCTAGCGTCCCTCACCACTTTCAATAGGTACTATTTTTAAAAATATTTCAGTTTTGTCGATTGTTGTTCTTGGTAATTAAATCTAAATGAAATTAATACATAAAGGTGGATTGCACAAATCGGGATCACAGTCTATTCGAGCTCAAAATCTTCTCGACTCTTCTAAGTTTGGTTTATCTCTTCTTTTTCATTTTATATTCACTTATTCGTCCGTTTATTCCGTTTTTGGCGGGACATGTTTATAGGGCTTTTCTGGGATTTAAATGGCTGGTGGTGGTTGGATAAAAGAAGATGAGGGTAGAAGGGCGGGGTGGGGAGCTCGCTGATGAGAGAATGGGCTTGTGAGTACAAGTTGGTGGTGAAGTTGAGGCGGCAGGTTGCTGCAGACTAGCCGCGGGTTTTCCTGTTTGTGTTGTTTGGTCAGAGGCAGAGTCGGGCTAAAACAAGGGTTGAGGAGTAAGACTCGTTTTGCAACTCTGCCATTATTGATGAACTTATTTCAGTTCCTTATGTGGAAGGATATTATTAAACTGACATAATAAGGTGAAAGAGGACTAAGACCTGTGAAGAACATTATCGAAAATGCTAGCCATTGACTTGAGTGTGAAGTTTACCCTTTTTGCTTTTGTATTTGCTTGAGCGTAGGGAAGGTGTCGTGGAACAAGGACTCGATACTGAAGAGATGCCCTCAAATTCATCTGGGATTGATAATCAGACTGATTATGGAACCAATATCAGTTGAGCACCAGGGACCTGTTTGGGAATTCTATCTGTTCACAGTGGTCATAAACAAGGCCCTTCTAAAAAATTTGACGATCTTCAGCTTTCAGTTATTCAGCAACCATCATCTGCTAAAATTTCCTTATCTGATACGAAACAGATTCCTTATTATCTGGTTCAACATATGCCAAAGAAGTTGTCACTGAACAACACGTGAGTACCTCTGATCAAGCCTTACGCTAAGTTTTACAGCCACTTTTTATGGTTTAACAACTTGCGTTATTAGATTTTACGTCATCTGAATGTTGATAATGTTACTTTTGGTTGCTTTTTGACAAAAATACTTGCTTTGAGAAAATATTTGTCTACAAGTAGGAATTTCAGAGTTTTAACAGGATTGATCGAATATAGGAGAATAATTAGAGGTTGTGTTAATTGAATTTAGGTATAGTGATGGTAGAATTTACTGATTTGGTAGTTTAGTTTGTTGCGATTGTATATTCATAAAATATGAATGTGATCCAATACAACTCCTACCATTTTTGGGTTCGTTGCTAATTTTCTTTATCTCCTACCTATTTCTCATTACCTAAAGCATATGCTTTATATTGCATTTTATGCTTGTATAATTTTTGCTTTAAATTTTGTGTAAGATAGTAGAACTTCGTGACAAATTTAGAGACTAAAAATTTACTTGAAATTATTAATCTCCACACTTTGTAACTGTAGACTGATCCTATCCAAGTTTTATTCATGATATGTTGAAAATTGTACTTGGTGTCGCATTTGGGTCTTTTCTGCTAAAGATGATACCACTCTGAAACTTAAAAACGAAAGAATGCTTGAGCGATTATGCTTAAGTGAATGTACTATCTGACAGTAACCCTTAGTCCTTTAGTCCACGGCCTTTTTAGAGTTTCCTCCTCCACTCGTTCTCCCTCTATACTCTCCCAATCTCTCACACTCATTCCCCACTTTCTTTTCTCAATAATTCTCGGGTCAATCCTTCTTCATCTATTTTTGGCTCTTGTAAACCCTCTTTCATCTCCAAGCAAGGTATTTTACCCTTTTTCTTTTCCCTGTTTTACTCTTACTATTTGCTTTTATTATGTTTGACTTGTACGATTCTAAGGACTTGTATTTTTTCTTCCTTTATTTTAAAGGACATCATGAGAAAATTAATTAATACTATGCGCATCTAAAACCACAGATAAATTCAGGCGCGAGATCTAGAC
>JAOWBH010000598.1:261-16651 GCA_028566215.1 Silene coronaria
TGTCAATTACAATCTTATTTCCCCTAATATTAACAATTTCACATAAACCCCCAATTCAATTTCACCCTAATTATCAACTTACATAAACCTTAACTAATTAACAATTAAAACTAAAATAAACCTCAAAATCATATATACTAACATTTCATTATATACTAACATTTCTTTATATTATCATACTAACATATCATTATATTACCATTATCACCCTAAGCTAACATATCATTATATTATCATTATCACCCTAAGCTAACATATCATTATATTATCATACTAACATATCATTATCATTATCACCCTAAGTTAATTATCAATTTACACAAACCTTAACAAATCAACAATTAAAAAACAAATTATACTAACATCAACAAAATCAACAATACATTGTCAATTACAATCTTATTTCCCCTAATATTAACAATTTCACATAAACCCCCAATTCAATTTCACCCTAATTATCAATTTACATAAACCTTAACTAATTAACAATTAAAACTAAAATAAACATCACATAATTATGCATAAACATTATAAGAACATCAAATAAACTATTTATAATCAAAAATTAAACAAACAATACACATTAAACTAAGAAATTGAAATTTAAAACAAAAAGGCACACCTTCAATTAACAAAGCAAATGTGAGATGGACGGAAATAAGAGAGTTGTGGTGCTGGTTGCCGGCGGTGGAGAATGTGACGGAAGTGGACTCGTGCGACGGCGGTGGTTCGACGGATTTTTGGACTCGTGCGACGGGTTTATGGTGTGTTTGTATATTAACTTTAGTAAAGTAGGAAAGAGGAAGGAGAAGGACGCTGGAGGTATTATTCGAAGGCCGGGCGACCGATCTGGGCGACGGATTAAGTTCAGTCGCCAAATTAGCGACTGAAATCGGTCGCTAATTTGAAATATTCGGTCGCCAATTCCGTCGCTAATTTGGCGACTGATGTCCGTCGCCCGATTATTTATTTAGTCGCCAATATGGCGACTACCCATTACAGTCGCTTATTTTGGTAGCACGAGACAAGATTTCTTGTAGTGCTTATAGCTAAGGGGGTGGGGGCCCAGATAGTATCTCGGCTGCCCATCAATTTCTTGTAAAAAATTTCTTTTGATCTTAATAATAATAATAATAATAATAATAATAATAATAATAATAAGGTTTAATCACCAACACATCGGATGTTTTGTGATTTATGTATAAATTTTAATATTTTATTCTAGAATAAAGGCAACCGGATATCCGGTTTCATATTTTGTTGATCCTTATCCGATACGATTTTTAAAAAAACCGTATCGGATATCTGAAAATCCGTATAATTAAATTCGTATAACATATCGGATACGTATAATAAAACCGTATCACATAATTTTGCTCAGCCCTATCGGTTGACATATAGATTGACTAATTAGATGACCTTGGGAGATTGATATTGTATGGGTGTTGTGTTGGTAAGACTATTAGTGTTTAATGAGTACTGACTAGGAAATTACGGGACGAAATTGGTTTTAGGAGGGTCTTGATAAAGACTCCTGAATAAATGAGCATGTTACAATACTACGACTTAGTTTTTTAAAATTATTGAAATAAAACTTAATATAAACGTAACTTTAAGCAACCACTCACTTCAAGCGTGATACGATTCAATGTCGTTTTGTGTACTATGTAGTGCAAGACTAAGACAACATATTGCATCTAGAAATTTTATGTTTGGATTTTTTTTATCTCAAAATATACTCAAACATCGCATTGATCAATTTTAAGAAATGAAATAAATAAATAAATACAAAATTGTATTGAGGTACTGCGTCGAGAAATTATAAGAGTATCTATTTGTACGAAATAAAAAAAAACGAATATTACATATATCATATTCCCCCTACCACCGTACAACTAGTCTTACGCGCCTAACCACCTACTCTCGTTGGTCATCAATTGTCGTTCGCGCACCCCTCGGAACCCCGTCATCGTTCTACAATCAATTGTCACGCTCATATTATTGCAACCCTCTCCTATACATACAACCACCAACAACCCTACAACTACCGCCACCAACAAATTGTGCTCCTTCGTGCAACCCTACATCGCCACCTTACCACCACCTAACAACCAACCACTCACCCCAAAAAAATCATAATCCCTAAATAAAAAAATCGAAGTTAAAAAAAAACATAAAGGAGGATTTATTTTATCAATAAATTCTAACTCACGAATCAAATAATTGTTCTTCAATCAAATTAGGGTATGTAAATATGTAATTGAATAGTTTGATACGTAGTATATTTAAAATGTTTGAAGGGTTAAAACTAGAGAGAAACTTGTTTTTACTTCTTGTTTTTACTTCAAGGGCATACAATTGAAAAGTACTACGAAAAACAACTACGTTTATTATTATTATTATTATTATTATTATTATTATTATTATTATTATTATTATCAAGGCCGCATTAACAATATCTACTTTTAACCATCCAACTAATTTTCAAAACACTACAAATTAACTCAACTTTAAAGCTCTTTAGATTAATAATTACTCTCCATTTACCAAACATAATTCATAATCATGGCTATATTCACTTGTCTTCTTATGCATGTTCTTCCTGAGTTAACTTCTGTTTACTTTAATTCAACTTTGCTCTATTCAGTGTAGTCCAGTTTAGTTTATCCCCCTTCAGTTTAGTTTAATTTAACCTAACTCAACTTTACTCAATTTAGTTCGATTCAACCCTAATAAAACTATGTTCTTTTGAGCTTAATTTCAATTCTTATAAGTTCAGGCAGGTCGATTAAGTTCGGTTCAAATCAAAGTACTACTCCCTCCTATTTCATATGTTGTTCTCTTTTCTTTTGGGTATAAGAAATAAGAAAATCAATTTGGATCACACAATACACAATACACATGACCCCACATCAAATTGATTTTGGACCACACAAAGTTGTCCAAAATGAAATAGGATGGACAGGGAAAGGAGAACATCATATGAAATAGGAGAGAGTATAAGTTTGTATTGTATTTCAAATCCGTTACGATCAGTTCAGTTCAATTCAATTTAATTCAATTCAAGTCCAATCAATTTAATTCAGATCAATCAGCCAATTTCAGTTCAAAAGAACGAAATAGAACAGAGCAAAACAAAAATATTCCAAATTTAATTAATTTTTTTGTATTAAAAAATGAGCAAGTAGTGGAACTGTGGAAGAGTAGTACAGTACAACCCACGCGCCCCGTTGTCCAATCTCCCCTTCTCTTTTTCCCGATTCGTATTCTCTCTCTTCTCTCTAGACTCTTTCTTCTTCCTCTTCACTATTTCGTCAACATTTTCACTCTCACATCCAAAATAAAAAAAAATAAAAAAAAATAAAAAAAAATAAATTCAACATCCAATCAATTCCACCATTGTTGAACAATAAGAGTATAGAGAGAGAGAGAGAGAGAGAAAGAGAATTAGAACTACCAAACCCTAATTACATAACTTCCCCCAAATTATCATGATTGATTTCTACAAAACAATCATATAATATGATATACTAAATAGTGTAATAATCTACATAAAACCCTAATTTAATTGCATAAACCCTAATTTAATTGATGTCGCAAACGGAAGTGTATTCGCCGTCGGCGACCAAATCAGGAGGACAATTATGGAAAACCGTGTTGAATTGGGTAGCGTTTTTAGTACAGATCTTTGTACAGATCGTAAAAGGAACTCCATCCATGGCGCAAGTGTTTAGTTTTGTAGGTTTAAGTAGTCAAACCTCTTTTCTCTCTCATCCATCACCTGCTACTTCTGGTTTTAAACCTCTTCCTGTTGTTGAGATTCCTCTTCACTCTTGCGTCAACGCTGTTGATGGAGTCGGAAACGACGTCGTTGCTGTTTCTGCTGCTGCTGCCGGTGCTGGTGGTGGTGGTCGTACCGATGGTTCCGGTGGCCGGACTGCGAAACTCACTGTAATTTTTCTTGGTTTGATTACTTTTTGTTTATTGCTTAGGTATTTTGTTCGAATCATTTGTCTAGCTTTGATTAAAATACGTGTCGTGAAGAATGAAAAGCGTGTTAGTTTGGATGGTTGGATTGAGTGTGGTTTTAGGATTGTGTTGGTATGGATTGTTTTGTCAAATTAGGAAATTTTTGGGAAAAGGCATGTTGAGAAACTCATTGTAATTGTTGTTTTAGCTAGATTACTCTTTTTTTTTTGTTGCTTACTCGTTTTGTTCCGGTCATTTGTTTAGCTTTGATTAAAATAAGTGTCACAAAGACTAGAAACAGAAAGTATTTTTGGATTGATGGTTATAGCCTATAGGATGTGTTGGTGTGGATTGTTTTGTCAAATTAGGAAATTTTGGCCTTTTGGGTGAAGGAATGTTGTGAAGCTCACTTTAATTGTTCCTTGCTTGATTGATTCTTTTTATACTAAATTTGACTCGAGTGATTCTTTACGTTTACCTCAACTTTTGTGTGTGTGAGGGAAATTTGAACAAGCATAGGAAATCGGATTGAGTTAGAGGGAGGAGTGGTTTATTTTATTTTTGATGGATGGAAATGACGAAGTGTTGATTTGAGTGTGTTTATAGGATGTGTTAGTGTGGATTGTTTAGTCAAATTAGGAAATTTTGGGGAATCGGATGTTGTGAATACTTATTTGGTATGTTTAAGGGAAATTCAATGACGATTTTGCTTTGAATTTTGTGAGATAGTCATACAATGTGGCCTTGTAGTTGTTAAGAAACATTTTGAGCATTAATGGTGTTGAGCGAATTATGAGCTAGTTTTGTGTTATCTGTGTTGAAAGGAAAAGTACATGAAAGGTGAAATATTTGACCTTTTTTAATAATAAGGAAGGTCATTTATTCCCAGTAAGAGGAATTGCAAAGTGAATGTGTCATTAACCTGAATCCTTTTCTACACAAGTGTTTCTTATGTACGTATGAGCGTTAATGATTAAGGAAGGAATTTTGTAATAATTGATGATGATGATAATTGAGGAGGGATAATGATTGTTATTTTGCTTAGGATTGATTATCAGATATACAGTTGAAAATCGTTCTTCCGGACAGGGTGGGAGAGAGGGAGGGAGGGTGATGATTAGCTGGGAAACTTGTTTGTTTGTCTTTGCTAGGCTAGTTAGGCCTGTTGGTGATGTTGTTCTGAATTCTGATGCTTCTTAGTTCATTTCTCCAGATGGAAATATGAAATTGGCAGCTAGTTACTTTTTGCTTATTATAACTTCAGTGGCGTGAATTTGGCGTCTTTCACAAGATCATATATAGTCTGCAGGTGGGAGGAAAACATATGAGACATCTAGGTGTTATTCATCTTGTAGTGTTTGACAAATCACTGTAATTTGGCAAAGCCTTTTTATTTAGTGAACTGCTGAGGGGTGAAAATAGTCAACTCCTCACTTGTTATAACTTGTGGTAGTGTGGTTTGGCAAGCGTGCTGAAAGTTTCTGTGTCAGGGCCCAGGAAGAAGTTGAGGAACCCCTGCAGTGACACTCTAATGTGCCTTTTTTTAAGACATTATGAAACTCCGATGCAAAGTTGATAATTGGATTGAGTGTGGTTTTAGGATTGTGTAGATATGGATTGTTTTGTCAAATTAGGAAATTTTGGGGAAAAGGAATGTTGTGGAACTCACTGTAATTGTTGTTTTAACTAGATTACTCTTTTTTTTTAGGTTGGTTACTCGATTCGTTTCGGTCAGTCGGTCATTTGTTTAACTGTGATTGAAATTCCTGTCACGAAGACTAAAAAGTATTTTTTGGATTGAATGCGTAGCCTATATAGGAGGTGTAGGTGTGGATTGTTATGTCAAATCAGGAAATTTTTGGGGGAAAGAAATTTTGTGAAGCTCAGTATGATTGTTCCTTGCTTGATTGATTCTTTTTATACTCGCTCTAACTCGACTGATTCTTTACGTTTACTTTTATTTGTGTGTGTGAGAGGGAGGAATGAACAACAGAACAAGCGTAGGATCGTGTTAAGTCAGAGGGGGTGGCTTATTTTAGTTTTGATAGATGAAAATGAGGAAGTGTTGATTTAAGTGTGTTTATAAGACGTGTTAGTGTGGATTGTTTAGCCAAATTAGGAAATTTTGGGGAATTGAATGTTGTGAATACTTATTTGGTATGTTTAAGGGAATTCAAAGACGATTGCGTGAGATAGTCATACAATGTGGCCGTGTAGTTGTTAAGAAACGTTTTGAGTATTAATGGTGTTGAGCGAATTATGAGGTAGATTTGTGTTATCTGCTGTTGGAAGGAGGAGAAGTACATGAAAGGTGAAATAGTTGGCGTTATTTGGATAAGGAAGGCCATTTATTCTAAGTAAGAGATTTTGCAAAGTGATTTTGTCATTAACTCGAATTCGTTCTACACAAGTGTTTCTTATGTAAATATGTGCTTTAATGTTTGAGGGAGGAACTTTGTATTAATTGATGATAATTGAGTAGGGAAAATGGTTGTTATTTTGCGTAGGATTGATTATCAGAAATACAGTTGAAAAGGGTCCTTCCGGACAGGGGTGAAGGGAGGGAGAGAGGTAGGGTGATGATTAGTTGGGAAGCTTGTTTCTTTTTCTTTGCCAGACCTAGCCTGTTGGTCATTTTTTTCCGATGCTTCTTAGCTCATTACTACATAGTACATATGGAAATATGAAATTGTGAGCTAGTCACTTTTTGCTAATTAGAACTTTGATGGCATGGATTTGGCGTCTTTCACAAAATCATATATAGTCTCGAGGTGGGAGGAAAACATACGAGACATCTAGGTGTTATTCATCTTGTGGTGTTTGATATGTCAATCACTGTAATTTGCCAAGCCTTTTTATTTAGTGAACTACATCAAGGATGCAAATATTCAACTCTTCACTTGTAAATTGTGGTTGTGTACTGAAAGTTTGTGTGCCAGGAAGAAGTTGAGGGACTCCTGATGTGACACTCTACTGTGCCTTTTTGTAAGACATGATGATATTCAGATTCATAGTTGGTAGTTTGGAACTCTGTGAATTTAATGTTCAAGTGCTTCAATTTTTCTGTAGTTTTTGTAGTAGATACTGGCCTCATAACAGTGTTTATTTTACTTATTTCATAACATCGGTCCTGGAGTTCTCTTTCTTTTGGCACATATTACTTATGGATTTAGCTTTATTCTGATCAGTAGTATACCTTTTCCTATCAGTGGGCAACACATGATGCCATGATGGGCGTCTGATGGTTGATGCAAGAGTCTCATGGCTGGGTACTCAAACGCTATTAGTAAAGATATTAGGAGCTAAATTGAGAAAGTATTCTCCAAACAGGTGTCATTTTCTTGTTGGATTTCTCGACACGAGTCTTCTGTTATTACTAGTGTTCGAAGTATGGTATTCTAAATGCTCATGGAAGTGGATGTGTGTGTGTGTGTGACTATATGAACGTCTGCTGTGGCTATATTAATACTAGCTTCAGATATTCAGCAAGACATATTTCTCCTATCCACGAGCACCTTCATAGTAAGACATCAGAGTATTTGCATTGAGTCATTAACTATCTATGCCTTCATTTAGAGACATCTCTTTTTCATCCGTCTTTCAGGTTTTTTATAAGCATGCTGTCTTATAACATTTGCTGAGGGGTGGTCAAAGCCCGACGTTTTAGTCAAGGGGATTTCCCTGCTATGCACTCTCGAATTTTTGTAGCGTGTGTCTTCAGTTGTCCATATATCCTTTCTCCTTGATGAGTTCCTGAAAAAACATTGCTCTTACACATGAACCCTGCAGGTGGTTCTTGATTTGGACGAAACACTAGTGTGTGCCTACGAGACTTCTAGTCTACCCCCTACACTCTGTTCACAGGCTACAGAAGCTGGTTTAAAGTGGTTTGATCTGGAATGCGTTTCATCGGACAAGGTATTGAATTAAGCTCTCTCCCATTTCATCAGCTATGTAATGATTGCTCAAGAGAGCCTTTTTACCTGAAATGAAGGAATGCGAAGGGAAGCCAAAAATCAGTTATGTAACGGTGTTTGAACGTCCGGGGTTGCATGAATTCTTGAAGCAACTCAATGAATTTGCAGAACTCATTCTTTTCACAGCTGGCCTAGAAGGTAAAAATTTTATCTTTACACTTATGTATTATAGTTTCTTTCTCTAGTTTTTCAATTGTGGAACTAGATTATTGTTTGTTCTTAGTTGTGTTATTGTGCACCTGAGTTTGTTTAGAAATAATGACAAAATGAATGAGTAACAAAAAGTCGTTGAAACTTTTTTAAAAGCACGTCACTTTATTCATCCTTTGATGAGCATTGAAGCTCTGGCAATTGTAAGAATTTGTGTCATTTTTACAGGGGATTTCCGTCAATTTTTTTTGTTTTTACTCATGGCCACTCCTTATAGGTGGGTTGTATTTTGGTAATATATGCTTCCAATGGAGATGCATGAATATGTACATTACTTTATACACTTGGTTTCAACGCACCAAAAACACATTTATACATTTATAAATTGCAGCCATGTGTTTTATACTTTATTGCAATATGTATAATTGTATATGCAACTGAGTGACTCACTTGTTATGTTTCTTCATTTGCACAGGATATGCTAGACCTCTTGTTGACAGAATTGACGCGGAGAGCTGGTTCAGTCGTCGATTGTACAGGCCTTCGACAACTAGCACGTAAGTATCTTGTAACCTTTTGCCTTATTTTCTCTTGTATGATGTTCTTAAAGTTTGTTTTGTCTATGTCGGTAAAATACTCATATTTCCCTCTATAAATTCCTTTCAATTCAATAGGCTAGTCAAACTAGGGATTTTGTCCAACTCTCCCTCACCTTCAAATTCCTCCATCCAAAGGGGTAAAGTTGGTTGTACTAGCTCACAACAATTCGATTTAAAGTTCTGTGGACCAGTGGTCAAAATATAGATTTTCTCTTGGTACCTGTTTTTTTTTTTTCTTTTTTTTTTGGGCGCTTGTTCGAAGAAGCTTTTGTTTTGATGCTTCATCATTACATATGATGTGATTTGCATTTTGTTCAAAAACTTTCTTTTGAATGTTTAATTCTGTAGAATAGGTGGCCATTTGACATCACCCACCCTGGCTGTATCAAAAGGCAGTTACCAATGTTCACTTCTATAAGAACTTTCCTTCTTTGCCCCTGCCTAAACCTCATTGTAATGCTGAGGCAGGTGTATCTACTGCTATTCTCAAATCTTCTCAACTGCCAGTCAACCTAAATAAGATGGCATTAAGCCTGTCTGTTTTCTTGATATTCCTTTCTTGTTCCGGAATTTGTTTGAGGCAGCTGATGTGATGTGTTTCCAGTCTCACAGTTCAGCTCATGCGGCTTATCTTGGACATTCTGTCATATAAATTCACATTCCTATTGTAGCTTATTTGTTTTATATCAAGTCTCTGATTTTACATTATTATAACAGGGAGTACCGAGATCATGTCAAGGATCTGTCTTGCATCTCGCAGGATCTTTCTCGAGTCGTGATAGTCGATAACAATCCATTTAGTTTCCTGTTGCAGCCATTGAATGGGATTCCCTGTGTACCATTTTCCGCTGGACAGCCACATGATGATCAGGTACTAACGGACGTTACGGTTCTAAATTTTTTTCCTTTTTTTTTACAGAAGGTACTTGCAGCTTTGAAGGTTTAGAAATTAGTCCTTTTGTCCAGGAATTATATCTCTGATTTATATTTTGGGGTGAGCATCAATAAACTTTTTATTTGTTAGAATTCGAAATGGGTCTGGCTATACTCGAAAGGAGAGAGGGTGCCCACCTCACAATCCCAAGGGACCTCCATCTTTCGTAAAACCAATTGAAAATAGGTGAAAAACCCCTAGCCCTTATCAAGTGAGCAACTCTCTACTGGTGAAAAACCACTAGCCCTTATCAAGTGAGCAACTCTCTACTTCACATCTGGGTTTCTAACATTCCAACACTCCCCCTCACATGTGAAAGCCACTTAAGGATGACACCACGGGGGTGCACTGAGTGGGAACAGAGGTTCGTAATCGTCTTTCCTCTAAAGAGAAAACCTTCTTCCAGTAGGATCAGTTAGATTTACTATGTTAAAATTTAAAATGGGCCTGGCCATACCCGAAAGGAAAGAGGGTGTCTACTTCACAAGCCTAAGGGAGCTCCATCTTTCCTAAAACCAATTGGCAATAGAACCCGAGGCCTTTTCAAGTGAACAACTCTCTACTCCGCCAATGTGGGACTTGACATGTGGGTTTCTTACATTCCAACAACTTAGACTCTTTCCTTTTTGTATGTAATTTGTGGTAATTATTTTATGTTACTCCATGTCCATCGCATTTCTATTACCATCTTAGCGTGCTCCGTGAAAGAAAATTTTTGTAAAAACTACCTATTATAGTATTATATACACACATTGTTACAAATTACTACCTAAATTAATTTTTTTTTTTTTACAAATTACTACCTACTATTAATCTACTGTGACGCTTTTGTTACAAATTGCTACTTATAATAAACTCTGGTCTACTTTTTAAAGTAAATTTTGACAAGTTTTGCACATTACATTCATTCCATTAGCAATGACATTGCTCAAAATATTTCAATTAAGGAATTAAACAAACTAAAATTTTTCGGAGGCCTGGGATTGGACTCCGCCCCTGTTAAGGTCTTCTGGTTTATAGAAAGTGGCTTCTTCTAATATCCTATAAAAAGAAAAGAAGTAGGGGCTTTAAAGCTTGTTGCTAATAAGAAAAACGAGCAATTGCTAGTCAGCTTTCATTTTCTTATATAGAATGTTATCACTTTAAAAGGTTGATTACATTTAGATTGTAACAAAGTGACATAATACTATAGTAGGTATTCCCTCCGAATTTCTTTTCTCCCTATTTCATATTACATACTGTTTAAGAAAAGATTACACTGCCCCTCCCCCCCGCCCATAACCACTTGACAGCCCCAGAAGTCAGCCTGATTCTAAATCACTACCACCCTCCACATGACCCACCCACCACCTTCCTTCTACCAACCTCATGTAACCACCACCGTCTCATCGAGGCAAGGGCAGTTGGTTGGAATGATGGTCGAGGAGGAGCTTCAGACTCCGCGACCAGATCTGGACACCCGTGGTAGCTCGGGTGGGAGGAGGAGATAGGTGGAATGCAGGATCATGCGACGAAGGTGGCAAGTCGGTGAGGCGCGCCGAGAAAGGAGAGTGCTCGGAGGAGGCTGGTGGTTGGAGATAGTGGTCTTAGAGAAGTGGTGACTGGGTGCTAATTAATTTGGGGTAGTGTGATTAATGGGTTGTTACTTGTTAGTTGTATAAAATGGGCAGTTTTTGTAATACTATTATGTTCATTAGGACAATGGGTAAAGGGGTAAAGCACATAGAAATTTTTGCCAAAAGAGGAAAGTTAGAGAAGCGGGAAGAAATCCAAAATTGCCAAAAGAGGAAAGTGGGAAGAAAATGCTCGTAGAAAATTAGAGGGAGTAGTAATTTTAAAAACTCTTATATTAGGTAGTAATTTGTAAAATTGTGTATAGTGGTAACTTTTACTTTTTACCAATTTTATGAAAATATAACCAAGTTTATTCATGGACCGAGGGACTGGAGAGTACCCAATAGTGTATTTGTATAACTTATACTACTCATAGGACAACTTAATGTTGGAAGTTATGCAGATAGCAAATTAGCAAATGTGGCAACGGTCTCGAGAGTCGAGCCTACCTATATTCTAGTCGGGTGCTGTACAATGTGCTGTGTTTACTGTTTACCTCTTCTCGTATTATAAAAACTAAAGTCAACACTCAACAGCACTGAAAGAATCAAACTCCTCTTAAATCCTAAATTATTTTGCCAATGCTGCCAAAATAGTATGCTGGAAACTTGTCCTAATTTAACACTGTTGATATGCCTCATTCAGCTTCTTCAAGTCTTGCTGCCTCTTCTCAAGCACCTCTCTCTTCAAGAGGATGTGAGACCCGCCTTATACGAAAAATTCCACATGCCTGAATGGTTCCAAAAGCACGGAATTCCGTCCCATGGTTGGGCATTTTAGTGGCTATCCTGAAGCACAATATTCTTTATTTGGGTAATTTATGTATTTTTGGGAGCATGAATTCATTGTTGTATAGTAGAACTCTGAGATGGCTTAATTTTATCATTTCTCGAAATATCGTCAGCCTCTGCTCAGCAGTTGAGTGCCGTAGTTCGATTATGTATTTGCTTATGTAACCTGATTGGAAATTAGTTCTGTAGCTCTGTATGGCCTCAAATCTTGTAACGTTGAATCTTGTATCTACTCTGTTGATTTCGCTGTATTAAAATATGCGCATTTAAATTTTTCTTCATAGTGTGCCGTTTGAAGGACAACTTTTTCTTGTTTTCAGATCTGATGATGATTTGAGTATTCTTTTTTTTTCATATTGCTACGAAGAATAACCGGTATAGTCTTGGCCGGCTACCCACATTTGGAACTTGTAAATTGTTACCTACTTACCTTTAGTTCAAGTTTTTGGTAGGGGGTGACTGACTGACTGGTGAGAACGCGAACCAACTTGGTAGGTATATCCGTATATGAATCGCTATAAACCCAAATGTCAGGTTTGATTAACTCTGATCCGTTCTGGTTTATTTGGATAAAATACATGACCATGTTCCATTTACTAGACTAAAATGGTTTTGACTGCATAAATTTTGCGATTGGACCGTATTGTATTAGTTCATTGAGAGGTAAGGACTCAAGGTTCCAAAGATAAATGAATTTTGAGTTTGGGTCCTCTCTATTTCTTAAAAGAAATGAAGAATTCATTTTCCTCTCACAAGATAATGAGTGTAGGATTAATTTTCTCGTTCAATTACTTTTTCTCTTTATTTTTTCGCTGGATTATTTTGAATATCGAGAGGAACTCGACCCATCACGAGAGAATCTTAGTTGATAAATTTTGGACTTAGGATAACCACTTTAATTTTAATTCTTTTATTTATTTAATATTTTATTTGGATTTTTTTTTATTGCTTGCTAGTACAAACCTTTATTTTGTGGGAATTTTGTATGTAGGAACTTTAAGTCTTTAGGGATGAAGTCATCATGATGTGCCAAGTAAAAGGGTCCATGAAATATTTGGCAGGAGTTTTTATGGTTTGGGTCTGCACTTGTGCTGGATGCTGCCCCCTGCTTTAAGGGAACCATGCGCCACAAATGTAGGAACACTTCATTGCTGGCCCTTTTTATTCGTTTTGTAGACTCCATTTCCTTGTAACATCTGGCTGTATTGTAATCTACTTTTTGTTGTATACCCATTTTAGCCAACTTGGTACTACTATTTTGTCATGTTGTTCTACTTCTATCACCCGTAAAATTAACCCGATCTCTTCCGAAAATGGATAGTGAAATCATTTCAACCCGCAAAATTTAACTAAAAAGTAAAAATGTTTGTACAATGCAGTACTGATTAGAAGACGGAAAAATATAGGTCGGAAAATTACTCACCCGATTTCCTAAGTAATTCTTTCGAAGTTATAATCAAACTGTTTGTACGAAGCAAATACTCTCACCGTCACAGTTATTTGCTTACGATGTTTGTACGAAACAAATACTCTCACCGTCACAGTTATTTGCTTACGTTCAACTAAAATGTTTCTTTTCCAACATTAGGGGTTTTTATTGAAAAGGTTTGGCGAAGGGGGACAAGTCTTGTGGTTGGTTGACACTACCTTCAGCTCGGAGAGTCTGTTGCAAGATTTTCCTCAGGACTTGTACGGTGTACCTAGTTTTCTAAAGATTAACCGAGTTAGGTATGATTGAAACTGAGGGAGTAATATCGATTTTTCTAAGATGAGCCTTACAATACACGTTAATAAGCAAATTAAGAAAGATTATTGAGAATATATTGTGAGAAATTGATGTACAAACTCATTAATAAGTGAAATAATCTTCAAATACATCTTTGTTTTTAATTTATTAACATGTGCCTTTAGGACACACGTTAGAAAAACCGTTTAACCTATTCACCCATTAAGTGCATAACACCCATATATAATAGCAAAATAAGGAAGATGAATTACACAAACAAGGATCAATAGACAAGAAAGTTAATTCTCACATGGTTGACAATCAAGGGCCTTTAATTTAGTTGTCCATTAGTTTATTTTGAAGATTAATTTTGTTCTGATTTTTGAGTTATTATCTTTTAGTTAGAAGGTGGCTTTCCTATAGACGACCATAATGCATTGCTTATGCCGTAACACAAACAACAAATCTCTTTCTTTTAACCTCAACATCAATGTAGGTCCCCTTTGTCTAACTATCTACATTATTCCCTGTTATCTTTCATTTGCTTTTTTCCATTTATTTTATTCATGACAGACGATTATCATGAGGATTTAGCAAAGTAATAAAATCCAATAAGAAGTATATACCCCCTCCTATCCACACCAATGGTAACATGAACCCACTTTTTATAAGGAGAAAAACGGATCCAATTTACCATTGGTGTGAATCGGAGGGTGTAATTCGTAAGTAAGTCACAATTAGTTAGCAAGTTTAAGAAATTCTCATAATATGGTTTAAAAACAGGCTTTAAGGTAAAAATGGTTTTATATTTTTATTCATTCAATTATACTAAAAAAAATCTCAAATGTTTTCACGAGTATTAGAATTAGTGATGGAACGAAGAGTCTGTATGGTTGCTTGCTTCTCGAGCATTAGAAATTTAGAATTCTTTAAATTTCCAATATTTTAGTATATTTTATGATTTACTTTTTTCATTAATAGTTTGTCAATCGCGAATTTTGCTACTATATTTGAAATTGGTTCAATTAGACCGCCACAAAAAAATGATTTAAGTTCTTGAATTCAAGTTCGACCTTTAATTTTGAGCACTTGCTAATCTATTATGGCTACGATAACTTAATGAGTATAATGAACTTGAGTTTTCCACAATGAAAAAAAAAATGAAGTGTATTTTAATTTTATATTTATTTTAGCGTTAGATGATAAATTAGTTAAGACTAAGTACTAATGTACTATAGTTGCAGTAAATTATATTATAGGGAGTATTTTATAATTAGTGTGGTATTGATAAATTAATTTAAAATAATTTATGTTTGTTGTTAGAAAGGTGAGCAAACGTCGGGCTTTGTTGTCTTGGCAATATTATTTATTTGACGACCAATTAAGACGACCTACCTATGACGAATTAACAACGTATCATGATTTTGATATATTATATCCCTAAACTCTAGTTGATCATAAATTCATAACTCATCAATTTGTGTGGTTTGACTCTCACTTTCGTTGTAATTCGTATTCTCTCTATTGATCCGTTTCGGTTATTTGTTTATTTGAAAGGGGAAAATTGTGAGTGATTTTATTGAGGGATAAGTGGACGATGAATTATTTGGATGATCATATTATTCTTTTAAAATATTCTCAATATAGATAGGTAAACAAATGGGTGAAACACCTATAAATGAAATGTGTAAAAAAATGATTGGGACATAGGGAATAATTTGTAATTATGAACATCTTTTTTTTTTTTTCCCCTTCAGCATTTGATATTAGTTGTGTGAAATAATGTGAGGGTTCGATCCGCTTGCCTTGGCTCGTGAAAAACAAAAAGTATACCAACCGTGTTGGGTGGCCGGATCCCCCCAACACACAGTTCAATCCAAAATCTACCTTTATTTCTAGGTATTTGGCAAACTTCACACGTTATTCTACAAAACCGCCCGAACTACCAAATATTCAATTTTCATAAATGTTTTATTTGATATTTTAACACGGACTACTAAATATATATACGATACACATTTGAGCATTTGTTCTTTCTCATTTCGATATGTTTATATATCTAATTATTAAATTTGTAGATTAATAACGTTATTCTACATTATAAATTGAAAATGTCG
Organism: Silene coronaria; assembly: GCA_028566215.1. Lineage (NCBI taxonomy): Eukaryota > Viridiplantae > Streptophyta > Magnoliopsida > Caryophyllales > Caryophyllaceae > Silene > Silene coronaria. Next base: position 16,139 of record JAOWBH010000598.1, read on the forward strand.
ATTTTTTTTTGAAAGTTCCACGTCGGGGATTACTGGATATTGCTTAAATCGACCGTTACAAAGTCCACAATGTGCGGTGGTAAAGACGTAGACCAATCTCTCCGACCAACAAACCAAGGCCGAACATGTCCAAGACTATGAGCGACTTTATTAAACTTTTTACCAACAAAAGACCATTTGATCGACTCAAAACTACTACATAAAAATAAAATATCACTAATAATGAGGTGAAAATGTCGAATTTTTGTTACTACTTACATTACGCTATGGAATTATAATTTGTATCGTCATAAAATAATACACAAATAAACAACATTAATGAAATAAGTTGACCCCAAACAAGCAATTCATGGATTATACCACCAGATGTACAAGTTACATGGTGTAGAATTCGAACTTTTTAATAAAGTATTCGAGTTTTATTTCAAAGAATATGAGTTTTATTAGAAAGTATCTGTAACACCCCCATTTATTAAGGAGCCTTTAGCGAGACATTCCCGAATAAATAGAACT
>JAOWBH010000709.1:0-16648 GCA_028566215.1 Silene coronaria
TTAAATGTACTTTATTTTAATTTTTTATAAATTAAATCAGAAACTGTACGGGGGGGTCCCATATGCACATATTTTTTTTTAAAAAAAAAAAAAAAAAAAAAACTGCCCTTGATGACGTGGCTTCACCACAGGCCTTTATTTTCTTTTGTATTTATGAAGATAAGATTTCGGACCACTTATATGATGGAGAGGACGTAGACACCAATATTTATACAAGCAAATAATAACCGCTCTACGTGAAATACAAATTAGCCAATCAAATTTGAAGTTTTATAGAATCACTCTGGTTATTTACACAAAGCAAATACTTAATAATGATGGCAGCGATAAACATTAAATAAATAAAACGGGAGAAGGTAATGGAGATGATAAGGAAATTAGGCGACCATTCTAGAAAAGTAAATAAGAGTGGTTATAAGTTATAACAACCCGTTGAAATCTAGTGCTGTTTAGTGGGCCGAGCTAAGAGGTTACAGCCCAGGGACATCCAGAACATGAAACCGAGCTGGGCGGACAAGCTTCTTCCCCCTCAAGCCAGCCCAGGCCCACTGAGTAGCGTGTCAGACCTTCTTTGTTTTTTTAATGTTGGGATGGGAATGGGCAAAAGAAATTTGAACACTAGCCCGACCTAAGTGGAACGTCGGGATGTGCTATGGGTTGGCCGGGATGGAGTTTCGTGTCCCAGAGCTGCGAGCTAGGCCAAGTTGGCAACTCTAAATTTGTGTTTAGATGTTTTCTTAAGTTAGTATCAAAGTCAATGTCACAAAAAATGGGTACGAGTTCATATCTTACACTCCACGTATCTAAATTGAAATATTGGTACGAGGTGCGGGGAGGCATGCCATTACATTATTTACACTTCAAGACCAGGACATTCGTGTGAGGGGCGTATTATACCATACAATTAATCTTAGGATTTCAACCATCAGCTTATCTTGTTGGTTGACATGCATGGTTCATTTACACATATAAATGCTGATGCATTATACGAAACCAAAGTCAAACAGTGGAAAATACTATTTAGCTAGAAACTTTATAGGCATATAAAACATTTCATAATTAGGAGTTAAAAAAATTAATGTACCTGCTTTCCGAAATTACGTTACATGTGAAATGGAAGAGACAACAAGTATAGATCAGGAATTGGAAAAAATTACTAAATGCCCCGTGCGAAACACGGGCATTCCAACTAGTTTTCATTAATTGTATTTTCTATACGGAGTACTCACTGAGTCACTCATTAGGTTAAGTGTACGAAGGAGTGAGACGGATATCCCGTCTTAAGATTAAACGGGTCAAATATATGTTATGTTATTATACTCCGTCAGTCCGCCTCAGCTAGTCTTCATTCTAAAGAGGATTTTAATTTAAGAAGAGAACATATAATTACTTTATAACAAAAATAACTCGTAATTGAAAATTTAAATTGTTACTTGCGATTTTTTTTTTCGGGAAATTTGTTGTCAGAACAAATTTTTATGCTATAACAGTTTGTCTCTAAAATGATCACATTTGTCTTTAAGATGACAACATTTACCTTGTTTACAGCTTATGACGAAAGTATCCGTCTACGATGAGAATTTGCGATATCAAGATTACAACTAGACCTGTCAAAACTAACCCGACCAAAAAAGGTTGACCTCATATCCAAAATTGACCCAAAGTACAACCCCCGATCCCGACCCGCCTCAAACACGACCGAAGATTTGATGACCAGGAACTAAACGACTCAAAACCACCAAACCCGAAATGAACCAACAAAATATAGCTCTAATCCAATAAAAAAAAACAAGAAATGATTAAATTTAAAACATATTGAATATATATAGTATTTTTTTACGTTAAAATAAAGAATAAATTATCAGACTAAATTAAAAAGTGGTAATATTTTTTCAAATAATAATTGGACTTTTTTTCTTCTTTTAATTATTGATCAAAAAATGTTACGAACCCCAATTAACCCCATATACTACTATACCTTCGGTTTTACAAGAGCATTGTACAACCATGCTAGCTTTAATTGAGTTTGTCTGTGTTCTTTTCGAGTTTTTCATCGTTTATAGGTTACATAATATTTATTTTAGGTTAAAATTAAAATCTAATTGAGTTTATATGTATTATTTCTGAGTTACATAACAATTATTTGAGTTTTATTTTATTTGAAGAAATTTGGAAAAGTTACAATAAAGTTCATATACTTTATATGCAAACTCGTAAACTTTATACAAGAACTCAAAATATATACCGCGAGATATAATACAACTAGTAATTTAATCTAGTAGTTGTAGTAACGTGGCCCCTTAATCTGAAAATGACCCGAACAACAAACTCGGAAAACATATGAAACCCGAAACAATCCCATCTAACCCGATGTGATTAATCCATTTGCAAGACCTTCGAGAAGTCCGTCCAACCTCTATCATAAACAAACCACGTACCGTTTTCCTCGCGCACCCATCCACCCTTTCCCTCCCTATAAATAATAATACCCTAACCGCCTAACTTCCTTCCTTCCACTCTCTTTTCATTTTTCTCGCATCTCCTTTATTTTCTCTCTTTTCTCAAAATTACCATGGGTAATTATTCTTCACTTCACCATCTTAATTTACCTATTTCCTTAGATTTTATCGCATTATTGTTCTTATTTATTAATTAATCAATTTTTTTGTTGTTGTGATTTGCAGCACCAATCAAGATCGGAATCAACGGTGATAATCTAATCTATCGCTCTTTTTTTTTTTTTTAACTGTTGTTGTTAATCAGTTCATGCATGTGTTTATGATATCGTTTTTGAATGATCTATGTGATTTAGGTATATCGTTTAAGTTTTGTATGAAATTCGATTAAATCGATTTCAGTATCGTTTTCAGTCGATTAGCAGTGAAATTTGATTGAAAATGTATGACAGGGGTATCGTTTTGCATTAGCGGAAACATTGATTTGTGTTTAGCATGATTTGCAATTTCGCGCTACATGTTTCTTAGAATGTCTCGTTTAAAATGTATTTGGATTTAAATTTTCGGTAGATAGTCAAGCTGTTGATGTTGTTGATGCATGTGATCATTTGCTCAAGCTGTTGATGTTGCTGATGCATGTGATCATGAGTTCGCTTTGTAGGATCCATGTTATGTAGTGGAATTATATAATTTGTTTGAAATTCGATTAAATTGGCTTTGAATATTGGTATGAACATGTATATGTATATTAGTTGTTCTGTTTTAAAAAAAAACATTGTTATTTGAATCATAAATGCAGTGGAAATGTATATTGATTTCGTTGTTGCGAAATGCTTTTTCTAAGAAATGTTTCGGAGTCTCAGTTTTTTTGTTTCTGTAATTTAAATGTTTGATCGCGAACGTTAAACGTTGAAAGTTTATTTAGATTTATGATAAATAGTGATTTTATTAGCTCTTTTTGTGTGTTAGATTTTTTTTGATTTTAGGTAGTTAACTAACAGGCTTTTGTTTTTCTTATGTAGGATTTGGAAGGATCGGCCGTTTGGTCGCTAGAGTTATCCTTCAGAGGGATGACTGTGAGCTTGTCGCCGTCAATGACCCTTTCATCACCACTGAGTACATGGTACAGCTTGTTTGTTTTTGGTAGATTGATATTGATAGCGTTTCCTGTGCTCTGGTTAAGTCGTAGACTTGTATGGTTTGTTCTGTGATTCAACATTGTTATTTATCTCTTGTGCTTGTTTGCTGTTTTTTTTGTGCTACAGACCTATATGTTCAAGTATGACAGTGTTCACGGTCAATGGAAGCACCATGACATTAAGGTCAAGGATGAGAAAACTCTTCTCTTCGGTGAGAAGGCTGTTACTGTTTTTGGTAACAGGTGCTGTTTATCTTTATTGACTGAAGCTTGTTGCTATATACTGTTTGAGTCAGGTGTTCCCGTAGCTTTTGCTTTGTTAGGGGTTTCAGCTGTCATATAAAAGTAAAAGACTATATATACTGTCGCAGATGCTTTTATCTATGGCTGAATTATGATAGAGATTCGTGTATAATGGCAGGAACCCTGAGGAGATCCCATGGGGCCAGACTGGAGCTGATTACGTTGTTGAGTCCACGGGTGTTTTTACCGACAAGGACAAGGCTGCTGCTCACTTGAAGGTATTTGTGCCGGGTCCTTGTGATTTGTGCGAAGTAGTTCATGTGAGCTTGATGCGTGGCTTGCTGTTATTAGATCTTTGTATGCTAATGTAAACATTTGTTTTTTTAATGTTACAGGGTGGTGCTAAGAAGGTTATCATCTCAGCTCCTAGCAAGGATGCTCCTATGTTTGTTGTTGGTGTTAATGAGAACGAGTACAAGCCAGAGCTTAACATTGTCTCCAATGCTAGCTGTACCACCAACTGCCTTGCTCCCTTGGCCAAGGTTTGCCCTCTTTTCGGCCCTGTCAGTGATTATGGTTATTTCTGGGCGTGCACTAATTATTTTCTGTGCCTGATGCTTTAGGTTATCAACGACAGATTTGGCATTGTCGAGGGTCTCATGACTACTGTCCACTCCATTACTGGTGCGTGTGCTTTGATCTATACTATTACACAGTTTATGCACGAACTTTTATGAGATAGTTGTGGGGGACAACTCATCCACCCTTTAATTTCATGAAAAATCCATAAGGTTTGGGTTGGCCTCACATGTCTTACAAGATTCTTTGCTTACCATGTTTGCTATCTCCTAATAAGTTGATTTGTGTCACTTTCCTCAGCCACACAAAAGACCGTCGATGGTCCATCAATGAAGGATTGGAGAGGTGGAAGGGCTGCTTCCTTCAACATCATTCCCAGCAGCACTGGAGCAGCTAAGGTATTTTGCTAAATGGACTATATATCGTTGCGTGCTGATAATTTATAATCTGTTCGTATGAGTACATTTATACTTTTACTAACCTCTCTTTCGCTTCACACCTGTAGGCTGTGGGCAAGGTTTTGCCAGCTTTGAATGGAAAGCTAACCGGTATGGCTTTCCGTGTTCCTACTGTTGATGTTTCAGTTGTTGACCTCACCGTCAGAATTGAGAAACCTGCAACCTACGAACAAGTCAAAGCTGCCATCAAGTAAGTCACCTTGACCAATACAGTTGTACGTGGCTGTTAGTCATTAGATTTTAATTATATTTCATCTCAGTGATCTCACTGCTTGAAAATAACGTAAAATGTTCAACGCTGTGGCGATTGGCAGGGAAGAGTCAGAGGGCAAGATGAAGGGAATTTTGGGCTACACTGAGGATGATGTGGTCTCCACCGACTTTGTTGGTGACAACAGGTATACCAATAATATGATTCCGTAATTTCATTTCTAATTATCTATCTCAGTTGTCATTTATGAATCTATTAGCCTTTTTTAATTGTTCCTTTCTCCATGAATTTTTACAGATCAAGCATTTTTGATGCCAAGGCTGGTATTGCTTTGAATGACAACTTCATTAAGCTTGTCTCGTGGTACGACAACGAATGGGGTTACAGGTAATTGATGGCATAATCCTTTAATGGTGTGTTTGGGAACAAAGATTGTATTCTCAAATTTAGATTTGGACTAATTTGCATGTTTGGTAAACCTATTAAATTTGGATTTGGATTTCATACAAATCCTACCAAATCCAAGTAAGGCTAAAATAAAGCCATTTGAAATCTACTCTCTAACCCTCCTCATTTCCAAATCCTAATTTCACTTTGCTAAATTGAAAATGAGGCATTTCAAATTAAATTCTTGTTGCCAAACACTCTCTAATTGGTTTTGATTGCATTTGGTATTGCCTCTGATATATCTTGTACTTCCCTATTGACACCCGCATGTTTTATTGGCAGTACCCGTGTTGTTGACTTGATTGCTCACATCCACAAGACTTGCAAGTAAGCAAATTGTTCGCTTGAGGCATGCGTTAGTCCATCGTTTATCCTTCACGTTGATTGGGTGATTAAGATATTAGAATAAATGCGAGATTTTGGGGAAGTTTAGTGCTTTTAGTATTAGCAAGTTTGGTTGGTAGTCTTTGTTTCCCTGTATTCTCTGGTTGAACTGAGCTTGACTTGCTGTCTACAGCGGAATTAATTTGAACATTTTGATACTCATCAGTCTTTCACCGTTCATTGTGTGATTTTGGAGGGTGTTTTTTTTTGTTATTGTTCATTCTCGTCTGTTTTGTTGAACTTTGCTTGCGTATTTGTCTATTGGCGTGAATCATACAATCAGCAACAATGATAACCAGGTAAGTGGTGTTTTTAAACAAGCTGCAAGTGCGGGCTGGAGCATTAGTACTGTGAAACTAGAAACTAGTGCTTTCAAGTACTGTGAGTATGTGATTATCAATAAGCCATGGATGATTCAACCAGAGTAGTAGGACGGTATTTAGTGTCATTCTTGATGACAATTTAGCGATGAAGGAATGATGGAAGAATGATCACATTATTGTGCTTGAATGCACGGGGTACAATGATAGTCATTGTGCTTTGTGAGTTTGTATAAATTGGTAAGCTTGCGTAATGCAAACTATTTATTCACCCTTGTGGCCTAAAGTGGGCGCAGCTAATCGTATACAATGTGTTATCAATGGTTGCGGGTTTGCCTTCTCCCTCTCGCAATCCTGTACTTACACAAGGGAGCTAGTAAAGAAACAAATACCAGTATGAACTAGGAAGTAAGGAAACTATCCACGAATAGAAAGTAATGGAGTATGAAAATAACGTCTACTATGAGGTAAATTAGGAATCAGATGAGACAGATATGGTCGGATACATTTGTCACCAAATCATCATCAACCTCGACCTAACACCAAATACCCTTCCTAAACAAACCTAAAATTTGAAAGACACCAACATTTAATGATGAATAAAATACGTTTGATGTCTTTCAATTCATGTGATCTCAATTAACGACTGAAAATTATACACATTATTGCCATTTGCCAGTCCCTAACTGTTGTTTGCATGATTAATAGAGATTTTTCCCATTTAAAATCGGTCAACCATAAGCATAATATTATTTACAAATTATTTTATACTTAAATATATTTTAGTACCTTTAGTTTTTTTTATCAAGTTGATATTTTAGTACCTTTAGTTTTTTTATCAAGTTGTTATTACATTTGTACCTCCGATTCTATGTTAAACCATTTCAATCAAAAATTCAACCTTACGAATAAGCCACAATAGTATCAATCGTTTATTAGGATAAATAATAATTTGCAATTGAATGACACTATATAAAATATTTTAGGTTGTAAATGTATATAATTTACGAAAAGCGTTCTCTCAAAATTTACTAAAAACAAGCAATATTTTGAACTATCTTCTAAAACTACTACCTCTCAAATTTATAAGCAATAAGTCTCACCACATGAGTAGATATAGATAAAATAAAAGTTAAAGTGTTTAGGGAGCCCTAAATGATTTGTTTAATCTACTCATGTGAATTTTACTTTATCCGTCACCGTCACAAGCTTATAACGGATATCGGTCGTTATAAATAAAAATAAGAATTTGTGATTTATAAATTGTTGAAAATACGGATACTAATTTGATTATTCCGCATCATATTTAAAAAAATCCTCATTAATAAATGTAAAATAAGAGAGCTAAATAAATAGTATTCAAAATCCCGGTATTTGGTGATATCTCCGCCATCACAACTATACGTTTCAGTTCATTTTCAATTTTCAACTCACATCTCTCCCTCTCTCTTCACTCCTCTTCCGTGAACAATCCACACGCTCCCCTCATTATTAACACACACCACACCAGCTGTTACGACTTCCGAAAGCCGTAATTTTGTTCTCTCTTATGGCCACGGCGGCATTCCGCTCAACCTCCCGCCGAACCTCTCTCGCCGGCGACTCAACCCCCGCTTCAACCTCTAATTCCAATCCTCGCCGCCGGTCTAGGTCCGTCAGCCGCTTCTCCCACCGTCTTCCGGCCGAGGAGAATAATAATAATAATCCGCCGGAGTCGGCGAATCGAAGGGGTAAATTCGTAAATACAGTACGAGGTTCGGGGTTTCCGGAGATTAGTCTTGATGATCTTGCAATTGAGTTGTTTTCGTTGTCGGATGTGTCTTCGTCTGCTAATAATGATTCCGATGGTCGGGGAGGGAGGTCGTTGATGTCTGATACGGCGTCATTTCGGAGAGGACGCTCCGTTTCCAGGCGTGGGTCCCGCGCCAGTGAATTACGGAATAATAACAACAACAATAATAATAACAGTAATTACAGTAGTAACAGTAAAAATGGGGATGGTGAAAATGGAGCTGCGAGAAGAAGGAGGTCGCTTTCAGTGGCGCCAAAGAGTAAATCATTTGTTTCTGATTCCGAGGTAATTTAATAATTGATTTTTAATTTTGAACTTTTTAATTTTTTGAAATGATTGTGAAAAAGTTGGAACTTTTTAGGTAATGATTAATGTTTGATTTGATTTGATTGATTGAAGGTTAGTCTAATGACGGAATTATTTAAAACCGTCTTAAGTATGCAATTTAGTTGTGATTGGTAGCTGAGAATGGTCGTCTTAAGGTTAAGACGGTCTTAAATGAGAATTTGTGTTTGAGAGAGTAATGTACATTTTGTTGCTCAGAGTAAGTTTGCTCCGTCTCAGAAATACCTTTCAAAATACGAAAATTGTATGATTTACGTCATAACTACATATCCAAACTAAAGATACTTGTATCAAGGTGTGCTAGCAAAAGAAAAGTGTAGGAAAGTTTTGAAATCGTATCAGTAATATGAAAATATGGAAGGTATTTGCCAGACAAAGGGAGTACTGAGTTGCCATTTGATTGAAAATGTGTTTTGGTACAGAGTACAGTAATGTTGGTCCTACCTGTGTTAATGATTGTTGAGTTGTTTTGAATAGCATCATCTGCTGATGTCTGATTGTTTTTGAAGTTTAAGATTGAAATTTAATTCTGGGGGACATGGGTGAATAGCAATCGATACAAAATTGCTAATCGAAGTGGAAATGGTCAGAATTTGTAAGGAAAGAGGGTCTGTCTATCTCAGACTCTCAGCAGTGAAAAATCCGAATCTTGTAGTTAGGATTTTAAGTTTTTGCTTGTTTTCTATGTTACTGCACATCATTAAGATTACCTCTCTAGGTTTTTCACTGTATCATTTAACAGTTTTATTCCCCGTAACCTTGTACGGTTAGTCAGCTACTGGGGAAAAAGGAAATGAAGTAGCGGATGCTGTTATTATCTCCTATGTCAAGTACTATTGTCTAAACAATTTGTTCATTTGTAGTGTTTTAAACGATGTATGCTGTATATTTCGCCGTATAAATTTAATAATGTAGAATCGATGTAGGACAAGAAAGGTGTTACTTCAACGTACGGTTACACAAATTCACCTATATAGATTAGGGTTCTAATTGAGGGATAATCATGTGAGATACCAATTAGCTTTGTTCTGAGCATTATACGAAAAGATTTATGTTTTGTTGGCTTTTTAAGCTAAATTAAGTGTGCTAACTACATAATAATGAAGTATTATGATCTCTTCTGATGAAAATAACGAATCCCAGCCTTTCAAGCAATTGTGGTTATTAAACCTGATTCATGTAGCCATCATTTTGTACTGCGTGTCTTCCATTCTTTTTGAACTGATGTCCCTAAAACTGAAGCCTATGTCTACATTGTCTAGCGCTTCTTTGTGAATGTGCTTTTATTTGGGTAAGTAAACTATATGCATGCGTCAAAATAAATGTTTTTTCTTTTCCATTTTATGAACTAATAATGTCCATGCAAAGTTGTAAATAGCTCTTGCTAATTGTTGTTGATGCTTCACCCTTCTCCGTGTCACTCTCCTTTCAACAGAATGAACACTTTCAGAAGACCACAAGCCGTGCTGACTCTTTACATCTGAATTCTCTGCAAAAACCTACATTTTCATCTCAGCAGAGAGGTCTTAGGAGGTGCAGTAGCCAGAAAGATTTATTGAGGTCACATGATGCTTACACTGTACGTACTGCAATCTCTTTTCTTCTCCCTCCCTTTCTGACTTATAATTGCTTGTTACTATGATCTGTTTTAAAAACTTATTTAGGTACACATTGCTCAACTAGATTTTTCGATTTTGTCAATGGTCTTTTTATTGGTTTCTTTGTGCAATTATAAAATCACTGTTTGAATTGTCAGAGCTATTCGTCGACATTTACTGATGATGAAGGGAATGGTGCTCATCACCTTGGCCATGAGATTGAGAGTAGAACACGAGTGTCCTCTGCATTTGACAAGGTTATATAATGGCAATTCTTGATTTTGGTCTACCGTATGGGTTGGGAGAAAAATGGGAAATGAGGATGCGGTTGGGTAGTTTTTAAGGCTGCATGTGAGCCAAATCTTGCATAACAACCTTTTTCTATGACTACAGGTACCATGTTTAAGTAGCTGTGAGCAGAATAGCATGCTGTACAAAGAAGTGCAAAAGGAGTATACACATCCTGGCAGAGATAAAAGTGTAGATGTGGTACAGTGTTAACTAAAAATTTACTAGGAGTAGCCAGATGCTTTCTCTTTTGGTGCTGTAGAATAGTTTTGTTAATTACGAGTTTTTATTTACAGCTTAAGGGTGATGATAAGCTGCCTGGTATGGCTGTTAATGGTAGCCGACGATCGGCAGACACTGATGCTCTCAAGGCTGTTTCTACAATTAGAAGAAATTACAAGACGAAACTGGAAGAGGTAGTTCTACATAAATTAGTTCCTTTCGTAATAGTTGGCAAGTGTCAGCAAATCACACCAAATGATGATTGTCATGTAACTTTTTGCTTTATTCTACTGATTTATTAGTCTGAAAAGCGAACAGAGGTGCGTCCTAATGCAAAAAAGACATCTCCTGTTAAAAGACTTGTGCGAGGGAGAAAGGTACATGATTTATTTTTTAACCATGACCCAAGGGAATTCTTAAGTATTTGATTATCTGCACTGTAGCCCAATTTATAACTGGTAGTTTCAAATACAATTGATTTCTTTGTTATATATATATGTTGAATTGGTTTATTTGTTCTTTTCCAGAGAAGTTCAGACAGAATCAAGGCATCGAAGCAATTGGCAGAAGAAGATGCTAACAAAATTATGGAGGATTTTATATCTAGTGTTGAAGAGACAGACTTCTCATCATTTGATGGTGAAAGGAGCGACACAAGCTCCATTATTGGAGGGGCAATAAATCCAATGATGCATTATGCACATATAGAATCATTTAAAAGGCCTCTAAGGTCTGATTTGTGTGCGGTCAATATGAATGAGTTAATATTTCCTTGGTTGGAGTGGGAGACGAGTGATGTTGGCACTCCTCTTCCAAGAAATGACATTAAGCAGCATCCTGCTACTCCAAAAACTGTTCTACAGGATGCGTTGGAGGTAATTTTTGTTACTTTTCATGTATTACCTAATACTCAGCGACTAATCCCCCTTCATATGAATTTTTTAACTAGTTGAGAACTTTCTGGATTTTGTGGAGTGCATATTGGTTGAATGTATTCGCCATCTTCCTAACTACGTGCAGGACTGAGTGACATTGAACCTTTAGTCTCTCTGTGTTTTCTTTGGAAAGGTCAATCTCTTATGGGAAACACTAGAGTTTTTATGGTGGGAAAGGAGGAAACACTCCACCTTTCCCTGTCGCATTGTAGTTTTATGAATTTATCTGCTTCACCAAGAGAAACTTTTCCTTTCAAAATCTTCCCTCTTAAATTTCCTGCTCATTTGGATACTGTTTATTAACTCTGTGGAATAAAAGCATAATCTTAAGCTATATCAAAAGGAAGATGAGAGAAAATGCAGATGAATTCTGCCATGGCATGAGCATTAGGGTCTTTAAGCACATTTTGTCTGACTCTTAGACCAACTTTTTCCTATTCTTCTTAAAATGTAAAGCAGAAGAGAAAAAATCCAGGACTGGTTGTTACAATAACGAACCGAAGAAGTTGAACTAGAGGAAACACAATCAGTTAGAGAGTGGATCTGAGGTGGTCTTGGTTATTAAAATCAGGAACTTTCTGGTATTGCTGACATTGACTGCAACAATAACAAAACATGAGTTTCTGTGCTCAAACAATTGTGTATTCTTATCTTTTTCATATTTTAGGGCTTATAAAATTCTAGGCAATTGAGTCTGCAACTTCTGCAAGATATTCCAACGGAGCCATATACTCATTATCCTTTAGTTTTTGTTGATATTAGAATTGAGTAATTGTGCTTGTTTCTCTATACAAATTTCATTATTATGCAGGGGTAAGGTAGCATGCATCTGATTCCCTGTGTATGGGACAACGTTGTTGTTGCTGTTGCTGTTAGATTGGGTTCTCTTGTGGAATTGTTTGTTCGTCTTTAATATTCCTGTATGAGACATTTGTTGTCGGTCTGTGATACTCCTATTTGAGACTCTTGTTGTTTTAGTATGTAGGAGTTGCTTGTTAGTCTATAGTACTAAGACTATCAGTATGTGTATTGCTTGTTCGTCTATAATTCTCCTATATGAGACTATATGTTCTGTTGGTGCCAACTATTGTAGTGACAGTCTTATATCCCTTTCTTTGTATAGGAAAGAGCTGGTCAAACAGAGCAAGAACCGAGCGTCGATTCAAAGAGTAGTCATGGGAGTTGGAGCCCCGGAAACGCAAACAGCTTCTGCATAGATACAGGAGAAGCTAGCCGAACTGGGGAGGTTCAGAGCTGCAAAAATCAACTTCTAGCAAGAGTTCCAAGAAAACCTCGTGTCGATATAGATGATTATCTGAAGCCTCCAAGCAATGACAATATCCTCTCAGAAATATGGAAACAACGGGAAAGAATTCACTCAGGTGGACTCTTTATTTGTCATGGTGGATCTTTTGGCAAGTTTATTTTGTGAATGAACTTAAGCTGTCCGCGTGGTTACGAGTGACAATCACCATTGAACTCCCACCCTTGTTACTTACCAACTGTAAGTGTCTGATGCGGGTTTTGGCGTGAAGCGTCATGTCAGAAAGATTTTTCAGGTGGATCAAACATTCTAAGTGAAGCATCGAAGTAACATAACCCTCAACTCTCATAGTATAAATCCCCGAGAATCGAGACTATAGTTAAGATCTCACATCTTCTAGTCCAAGTAATTTGGTAATTAGATTGTATTGCACAGCTCTCTTTCCTGTACTTCACATAATCCTCCACTTGTGACAGTATGATTTTATGAAAGTTTAGTCTTTGCACAAAAGTCGATTCTGAAATATGTCGTTCTTAATGAAATCATCCCAAGTTTTCATAATTATTTGATAATTTTCAATTAATTATACAGGTAATTGGGTTGGTTCGACAATACAACGATACCAAACAAGAAACCGGGTTTCTAATTTCTATTCTACTTGTAATTTCCGTCCATCTCGCGTTGTTCAGTACACAAGATTGATTGTTGGCATTCAATCTGAACAATAATCGAGAAATTATTTTCCGTCTAAATCGGTATCCCCTCGACATCCTTTCCTATTCCGGGTAGGAACTAGGAATCGTTCCTGAATTCGAGTTAGATAGCATCACAACCGAAAGATGGTCGATAATGGAGATCCCTATTCACATTACAAAATTATACAGACATGTACTGTGATTTTAGCTGGCATACCCGTTTTATCTATGATTACTAGTAGGATTTAGCACATAAAAGGTTAAACATGGCATATTATTATTATTATTACTATTATTAAAATCATTATTGCTATTAGTATAGGAGTAATTGAAATTAATAAATAATAAAATTATATTCATAATCATAATAGGAGTAACAAATAGAGTTATAATAGGAATGGAACACTATGGGTAGTTGGGGCTCACACGGTTTATGCAACCTTATATATCTCCATAAATTGTGAGTCATGGGATAACAATTTGTTTTACTTTCATTGTTGTATTATTATTTGCTAAGTGAAAGTAAAATTAATTAATTAACACAATTAAGCATAATGGTGAATGATAATAATAATCAAGCAGAGCCAACGGAAGAGGAGTTGAAGAAGATTAATGACTGGCTTCCGGTTACGTCGTGTCGGAAAGGCAAGTGGTGGTATTCAGCTTTTCACAATGTTACTGCTATGGTTGGTGCTGGTGTTCTTGGCCTACCTTATGCCATGTCTCAACTTGGATGGTACCTACTCTTTTTGCTTTCTTTTTAACTTGCATGACTTTTGAGTTATTCGGAAACAACTTATGTACGTATTAATTTTGACATATCTTGCTTGCTTGGATTTTTTCTTGTTTCGAAATCTTGTTTTGGTGGGGTTTTTTCTCTTTTCATGTGTTGCATGAGTTTTGGGTAATTCGGAAACAACTTTTTGTTAGTTTTGATGATATTCTTGAATGACACAGTTGATACGTGTAACACTTGTTTTTTCTTTTAAGCGCACTTTATTACACAAACACGAGCAACCGTGATTGTTTTGGCCATAAATATATTGTATGGCACAAAATCGCATCTTGTAAAAATCAGGTTGCTCGTATTTGTATCGAGTAAATCCTATTGTTAGATAGGCCGTTTTTTTTTTGTTAAATTTGTTTGATTTGAAATTTTACGTCTTTTAGATCCCATACTAGAAAGCAATAATAGTAATTACTCTATCGATGCTGGATACACCACTGCCTATTGTGCGTTATTAACATGTTTATTCGACATGTTTTCAGGGGACCAGGAGTGACAATACTGGTATTATCCTGGATAATTACCCTGTACACTCTCTGGCAAATGGTTGAGATGCATGAGATGGTGCCAGGGAAGAGGTTTGACCGATACCACGAGCTAGGCCAACACGCGTTTGGAGAGAAGCGTGGGCTTTGGATTGTGATGCCTCAACAGCTGTTGGTTGAGGTCGGAGTCAACATTGTTTATATGGTGACTGGTGGAAAGTCCCTCAAGAAATTTGCTGACATTGTTTTTCCTCACCATAAGCCGATGAAGCAAACGTACTTTATCATGATCTTTGGATCGGTTCACTTCGTTCTTTCTAATCTCCCCAACTTTAACTCCATCACTATGGTATCTGTCGCTGCTGCTGTTATGTCCCTCAGGTATGCTTTTTTCAAAAACCGTCTTAAATAAGAATTAGCGAACTTTTCACAACTTCACTGTGTTTGTAAACTGTAATAACTTGTGCTTGAATTTGCAGTTATTCCTCCGCGGCTTGGATATCTTCGGCCCTCAAAGGAACACAATCAGATGTGGTTTATAACATGAGATCAACCACCAAAGCAGGAACTATATTTGGATTTCTAAGCGCATTAGGCGATGTAGCGTTTGCTTATGCCGGTCACAATGTGGTGTTGGAGATTCAAGCAACTATCCCTTCAACTCCTGAAAAGCCCTCGAAAAAGGCCATGTGGAAAGGATGTTTAATTGCCTACATAGTCGTGGCCTTGTGCTATTTCCCTGTTGCTCTTATCGGTTACTGGGTGTTTGGTGATGCTGTCGAGGATAACATCCTCATCTCTCTCGAAAAACCAGCTTGGCTTATTGCTATAGCCAATCTCTTTGTCGTAATCCATGTCATCGGAAGTTATCAGGTAACGAATTATCATATGAAACAGTTTCACGATAACATTACTTCTATATTCTGTTTTGGTTTAACTTTTTATGCTTTTGTGTATTGTATAGATCTATGCAATGCCAGTTTTCGACATGATAGAATCATGGCTTGTAAAGGATAGGAAGTTCACCCCAAGTCGGACACTTCGTTTTGTAACTCGAATTTCCTATGTTGGTAAGCAATTTTTACTCATGACTCATTAATGCAACTAAATTTAGTTCAAGTTGAATAATAAACATAACAAAATCCTGAATGTCATTTTTCTCTGAATGTAGCCCTGACAATGCTGTTGGCGATTATATTCCCGTTCTTTGGTGGACTTCTGAGCTTCTTCGGTGGATTTGCTTTCGCACCAACAACATACTATGTAAGGATCAACCACCCTGTCTTTTACTTGCCATATAATCATATATATAAATCTCGGCATATATTGTCTTAGACTAATCTCTGTAACTTTGTGTGAATTTGCAGTTACCTTGCATAATGTGGCTCACATTATACAAGCCTAAGAGATTCGGATTATCTTGGTTTTGCAACTGGGTTAGTTTCCTTTCTTAAAACTTTTAATAATATTACCTCACAGACTGTCGGACATGTGTTTTTTCTTACAGTACTCGAGTCTAATACTTGGATAACACATCCGACTGTTAACATTGTGATTTATGTCGATTTCAGGCGTGCATTATTATTGGCGTGGCGTTAACAATACTAGCACCAATTGGAGCATTGAGGGGGATAATAGAACAATCCAAGACATACCAGTTCTTCTCTTGAAGCAAGCCCTGTGGATTTGTTGCTGACTTTTGGCACATTTAGTTAAAAGATGTACATATGTTGGTTAAGGAGTAAACTTCTGTGAAAAGTTACAGTTACTGCAATCTAGTAGTAGTCTATTTACAAACTCTTATTTAAGACGGTTAGTAATGAGCGTTAGTTCTACTGATAGTATATATTTGGATCCGTTTTACACTGGACGGTCTAGAGACTTGCTAATTATTGCTATAGTCTATTTATTGATGGGTTTGTAATTGAGTTTTTATTGAGCCATTAATTAGTGCTAAAGGTATTGTTATTGGATCCGGTTTGGCTTGAACTAGCCCTATGT
>JAOWBH010000820.1:0-16636 GCA_028566215.1 Silene coronaria
CGCGTAAACAGTCAAACTCGTAAGGGGGTTGTCTCTTGAGCCTTGGGGAAATCTGTAATGGAGAAAATTTTCTGGAAGTAGAAGGTAGCAAGGATGATAAATGAATGATAAACAAAGTGGATTAGGCCCCAATCTTTTGGACTTAAGCCTTGTTTGGATCAGGGGTTTGGAGGAAAAGGAAGGGGAGGGGGAGCAAGAAATAGGAAATCCCTTGTTTGATTCCGTGTTACTCCAACTCTCTGACACGGATGTCGTGTCTGACATGTGTCAGTGTCGGGTACAGCTATTTTGTGCGAATTTTTCAATTTTTGGTCTAAAATGAAGTGTCGAAGTGTTGTGTTGGACACGCGACACGGCAGCTAAGTGAAGTGTCAAGTGTCGGAGTAACATAGGTTTGGTTAGCAAACTAGGATGGCGGGAAATGGAGGGGGAGGGATTTGGAGGGATCCATTTTCCCTTCTCCAAGGCAAATCAAAATCCGTCTGCCATAGGAAAGATTTGGAAGGAATTTGGATCTCATACTACATGAGTCCATTCCCCCTCCCCTGCTCTTCCCTCCCTTTTGTTTCCCCCATACTTTGCTATCCAACAAGCCCTTAATTTCAGTTTAGTTCATTTCATTCGATCCAGCTGAGTTCATATAATTTTTTCTTCAGTTTTGTTCAGAGTGTTTCGGTCCAAAAGAATGGGGCCTTAGTGTGTAGAAGTAGTAGCTGAACAAATGTAGAAATTATTTCACATGGTAGTGAGGTTATTATGGCTATGTCCACATACATCACAGTTTATAGTGATTGAGGTCAAAAGCTATTTGCCTACTTTATTAGAGCATGTACTATAAAGAGAATTGTGCCTCCTCTTAGCACTCTCTTTCCTTTAAGAGGAGGTCCTCTCTGTTGTGGAGTATATAAGGAGCATCCTCTTTGGCCCTTGTGCCAACTACCCACTCATAATTTTCCATGTATAATATTAGCAAATTGTTTGTTTTTGTTTATAAAAAATAAAATTTAGTTTATGGTAGAGAGGATGGATAAGAGCATCCTCTCTATTGTGTGAAAAATATAGTACAAATTTTATGGAGAGGATGTAAATGTTAGAAAATAAAATATATTATAGAGAAAGAGATTGTCAAAATAAGAGACGGAGGAAGAAAAAATATGAGGATGAAACTCTCTCTCTCTGTTGTACATGGTCTTAGGTCTCTCCACTAGTGCAGTCCTCTCTGTAATTATGAATATATGCATATCCTTCCTTGACATGTTATCTGTCTAAGCTTGCCTTCTTGCATAGTTTATGACTTCAGGAAAAAAAATAAGTCCATCTTTTAATCAAATTGGCATATATATTCTCTCGGTCCCATGATCATCTTTTAATAATTTTGTGACACCAATCTCTTTCAAACATGTCAATATGATTAATGCTTGCATAAGAACTGTAATGGGCTGTGGAAATTTTATACCACTATCATTGTTTATATAATCAAGGTTTAATTATTGCATCTAGATGGCAATTTTTGTGTGCTTTCTAATCAAAAGCTGCAGTTTTGAGAAGGCCTCTGATATTTATGGTGCAGATCAGTTGAGATTAGTCCTTCGCTGGCTGAAAAACAGAAGGAGACTGTTGGTCAAGTCCAGAGTCACAAGTCAAGATTTAAGGTTGAATGCCGTGATGCCGCAGACCGGAATGGGTGGGGTGGGTCCCCTCTTATATTTCTATGAATAATTATTACTGTTAAAGTAGTAGAAACGTGTATCATTCTAGTGTTCCAAAATCTGATTTTACGTTATCCTCAAACAAGTCCACGAAATTGAGGTGTCTTGGAACATGCATATTGTAGCGTGTTTATTTGAGCAACTACGTTTTAGACGACCTTTTGTAAGGAAACTTAGAACTAAAGGTGCAAAGGGTTTTAGCGTTGAGTTGTTTCCAACTAGATTACCGAAGAGACAATTCATTGCCCTTTCCATTTGAAGGTTGATGTTGCGCTTTATGGGGCTTCTTGAGGAGTAAATATATGTGTGATATAAAGGATCAGGAATTTAATCGAGAACCCTGAAAAATACAGTAGGAATCCCTAAATTGAGAAGAGAAGGTATTTTTATTGCCAAATGATTGTGGAAAGTTTACAGAGAGTTTTAGAGAGATTATAGAGTGGGAAATGATTTACATCAGATGACAAAAGCTACTGATTACAAGGCAAAGCATAGCTATTTATAGAATTGATCCAACTATTTCCCTCCAAAACTCTAACTTTGTAACAGATTTACATGAGCTGGCACGGGTTGTTATTCTGTTATTTGATGTCCTTTGTTGGCCTACATCAATCCACCCTCCTTTACAAACAGCTTGTCCTCATGCTTCTAGACATCTGTTAAATAGCTCTGTTGGTCCATCAGTTTGAGGATGGTAAGCTGATGACATTAACAGATCCACTTGTTGCTAATTCTTGCCAGTATCTCTGTCGGTCACAATAAATTTTGGCATCCTATGGAGCCTAAAGACGATCTAAAACCAATTGTGCCACGATAGTCGATAGCAGTTGTGAAAGGATGAGTTTATAGCAAGAAGCGAGCATATTTGCTTAGTCTATCCACCACTACTAAAATAGTATCCTTCCTTTGTGACTTTGGTAAGCCTTCAATGAAATCCATTGATATGTCCACCCATATTGCTTCAGGTGTTGGTAAAGGTTGTAACAACCTTGCTGGTTGTTGTAAAATAGGCTTACACCTCTGACAAACACCATATTGCCCGATGTAATTTCTGACATCCCTCTGCAGGTGCTTTCAATAAAATAAGTCTCTAGTCCTTTTAGTTGTAGCTTGTACCTCTGAATGTCCATCCAATGAGTGTCATGTAGTAATGTGATGATTTTCTTTCTCAAATCCTCATCATTTGCAACCATTAACCTTTCTTTTCTTTTCAGCTCCTCATTTGACCAGGTATATTTATTAGGTCCAGTCCCATTCTTCACTTCCTGAATAAGTACTTGCAGAGTTGCAGTTCACTATCAAGCTCCCAACTTTTTTGAATTAGATTTTGGAGATCAGTTTGCAAGTGTGCTACAATTATATCCATTAATTCTGAACCTGTGATTCCAGATAGTGCATCAGTACCCCTTTTTCCACATCTTTTCTGTACTTGATCTCATAATCTAGACCCATCAGCTTTGGAAGACATTGACTTTGGAATGAAGTGGTAATCTCTTGTTCCATCAAATACTTAAGGCTAAAGTGATCTGTTTTAATCACAAAGTATCTTCCAATGAGGTAGGGTTTCCATTTTTCCACAGCATAATTGCATAAATGACAGCCATCAATTCTTTCTCATAGGTAGATAAAGATTTAGATCTAGTTGAGAAAGCCTTACTGATGAAAGCAATTGGATGGCCCTCTTGAGACAGCACAACCCCCATGCCCAAACATCACCCCCATGCCCAAACATCAGATGCATCTGTCTCTACTGTAAACTTGCCAAAATCTGGTAAGGTCAGAATTGGTGCAGTAGACATAACCTACTTCAGAGTTTGAAAGGCTTTTGATGCTTCTGGGTTCCAAGAAAATGCATTTTTCTTAAGAAGGTTGGTGAGTGGTTTACTCATAATACCATACCACCTAATAAACTTTCTGTAATAGCCTGTAAGACTAAAAAACCCTCAATTCCTTAACACTGGTAGGTTCTGGCCAAGCTATCATTGCTTTAATTTTTGAAGGATTAGTGGACACACCTCTCTCAGAGATTACATCTCCCAAGTACTCCACCTCTGAAGTTCCAAACACACATTTGGACATTTTTGCAAAAAGTGTACCCTTCCTCGGTACTTAAAATACCAATTTCAGATGTAAGAGATGATCCTCTAGAGTCTTGTTGTAGAGTCATCAAAGAAAACAAGGATGAATTTCCTCAAATATGGTTTGAAAATGGTATTCATAAGGTGTTGGAAAGTAGAGGGAGCATTTGTAAGGTCAAAGGGCATCACCAAAAACTCATAATGCCCCTCATGAGTCCTGAAAGCAGTTTTCTCAATATCAGGAGGATGCATCCTAATTTGCCAATATCTAGATCTCAGGTCAATTTTTGAAAACATGGTTGAACCATTTAATTCATCCAAAAGCTTCTCTGTGATGGGAATATGGAATTTGTCTTTGACAGTATAATTGTTTAATTCCCTATAATCTACACACAATCTCCAAGTACCATCCTTTTTTACTAACACAATTGGTGATGAATATGGAATTTGACTGTGTCTAACCATTCCACTGTCCAAACTCCAACACATTTCCCGTACAATTTTCTCAATTGCATCCTTTTGTACTAATGGATATCTATAAGGCCTAGCATTAATAGGAGATGCCCCTTCTTTCAAGTGAATCATGTGGTTATGTTCCCTATGGGGGTAGTTCAGTAGGTTCATCAAGAATGTCCTCATAATCATGCAACAATTGTTGAATTTTGGGTAAAAGAACTTGCTTACCCTCTGTAGCAGCCAATTCAACAATAGAACAGGCTTTAATGGCAAAACATTGAGCATGCTTTAATCCAGAAGCTGATAGTTTGCACAAGGTATTATGCATTTGCTTTCCTTCCATCCACTATAAGGTAGTGGCTGCCTTGGATCCCTTCAGCACATGTCTTCTCCCTTGAACCTTGAATTCCATTCTTAACTAACTAAAATCTCAAAGAGCGGGGCCAAGTGAAGTCAGCCATTGAATTCCTAACACCATTTCACAACCACCTAAAGGCACTAACATAACATCAGTAGAAAATGCATGCCCTTGTAATTCCTACTTAAACTGTTGGCACATTGACTTGCTTATGATTGTCTCCCCATTAGCAACAGGCACCACCAAAGGACAGGTAGCCTTTCTTTTGCACCACAATTTGTTAGCATTACCAACATCCAGAAAATTGTGAGTACTACAAGAATCTATCAAAATGTGTAAGGGATTACCCCTCACCCTGCCTTTAACCCTCATTGCTTGGTAAGTAGAATTACCACTAATAGCATTCAGGGAAATCAAGGGTGGCATTTCTTTTGTTTCGTCATAATGTTGCCAATCACTTCCCTACTCCTCTTCCTCCTCCCCTTCTTCCACTCCCCGATCAATCATGGTTACAAACTCAATACTATGCAATTGGGCTTTGTATTTATGGGTTGGTGACCATTTTTTTCTTGCAGCAATCATTTTTGGCTAGCATTGGTTTTTCACTTTTTTGACTTGAAAGGGATGAGGGTGGTGGAGGAAACTTGTCCTGATAATGTTGCTCAATTAGAGGTTTTGCAGTGGCTTATCAAGTATAGGTTTGGATTCCGTCAAAAAAAGATTAGTTAAAGCAAAAGCGTCCATTAATGTTTGAGGTTTATCCATTCTAATATTATTCTGAATATCAAGATCGAATTCCTTCAAAAATCAACTTACAGCTGTTTTGTAATCGTCCCAATTAGGCCATGCCCCAAACTCCCTAGTTTTCATCAAAGATTGATGCCACGATAGGGCTTTACCTTCCAAATGTATAGCAACCATTTTTACTTTAATGTTTTCAGATGTCGAATCTACCTCAAAAAATTGATCACATCTATAAACCCATCCCATTACATCATTACCATTGAATCTTGGAAACTCTACTTTAGAAAATCTACCAAGATTAAGCTTAGGATTCAAGAAATTACCATGGTTGTGCATCCTTTGATTATTGGCAGGATTTGCAGATTCCCTTTCCAATCTAGAAACCCTAGTGTTGATTCCACCTAATTGCCCCAAAATCTGTTCCATTCTTGCATTCATTTGATTGAATTTCCACTCAATTCTTATTGTTGAATCTGCTTGCGTTTCTGCCTTATCTTGATTGTGAGCCCGTATAAATTTCCTTAAATTTGCTTCAATAATGATCATGGCTTCTCCCAACCCTTGACCTTGTCCTTGACCTTGTCTTCCATGGCTTCCATGATTCTTGCAAATTCTTCACTTGAATAATTAGAGTTTCTTGCATTTTTTGGTGCCATTAGAGAATCCAGGAAGGATCTCTGATACCACTGATACAAGGGATCAAGAATTTAATCGAGAACCCTAAAAAATACAATGTAATCCCTAAATTGAGAAGTGAATCTAATTGGTATTTTTATTGCCGAATCATTGTGGAAAGTTTACAGAGAATTTTAGAGAGATTATAGAGAGGGAAATGATTTACTTCAAAATGACAAAATGTTGTACTGATTACAAGGCAGAGTATAGCTATTTATAGAATTGATCAACTATTTCCCGCCAAAACTCTAACTGCTGTAACAGATTTACATGAGCTGGCATGGGTTGTTATTCTGTTAATTGCTGTCCTTGGCCTATATCAATGTGTTTCTTGACAAGGCTGCGAGAATTCTGATTTTTCTGTTTTTATGGGGTGGTGGGATAGAGTAACAGGAAGGCTGCTGATTTGTTTTGGGATGCGTTGCGCACTTGCAGTAATCATATTCAATTCAATGATGTGCTACTGGAATCTGAATATACTTTTAAAATTATTCCTTCCTTATACATGCATTGAATGGGCTTTGTTTGTATATTTTATGTGAAACTACTCCTAAAGTATTTTTGAACTGCATATTTTGTGTGTAGGTGATGTACACAAGGAACCTTGCTGGGTCCTAATGCTAGAGGTATTTCAACTTTATTACCCAATGTGCATCTGTTATGCATTGTTGCTTTCTCTTAGGTGATTGACTATACAAGATTCCCTACGAATCCCTATCTTTGATTTTCCATTGAAATGTACAGCTGGATTGTCACGAGATTTCATGTCTTGTTGTTTGAGTGTTTGATTAGAAGTACTGATGGCAGTGAGGTGTAACCCTTTTATAAAAGAACTTACAGAAGACACACAAGTAGTATAGGCTATGAACAATGTGTGAGGTTAGTAAATTGATGAACTAAAGTCTTGATGGAGTACGCCTTACGGAAAATTCATTTTTTTGGCTTTTGTTATCGATTGTCCACATTACTATACAAGCTTGTATGCCAAACATGCAGGCCTAGTAGGTTTGAGTTTGCAATATTTCACCCCCATCGTCCAATGTTTAGTGATATCCACGTGTTTACACAGTATAGAATTTAAAAAACTCAGAAGAGAAGGATCTTCTGTGGGGAAGGGTAGTGGTTGGGTCTCTCGGGTGTATAATTTTAATAGAAAGGTTTATTATTACTGGCAAATTGGAAATGATTGGTAGCACAAAAAGCACAGATCATCAAAAGAGTTTACATTACAGAACACACGGGGAAACAGAAAACTAACAGAGGCATGCAAACAATAATCATATACGCCCAAATGATTAGTTTTTGTTAGGTCTTTAATTTCTAGTGGATACAGTAGGACTTATATTACTTGACTAATAATAGCAGATGGCCTGAAGTAATTGTAAAATTAACTTGACTAACTTCGATACATTTCATCTTGACATGCTACATCATTCTGGAATTCCCGGAAAAAAAAAGTGTGATAGATGGCATTCAAGTTTCACTTACACATAGTCTGCCATGTGTTGATTATAAGAACGGGACTGGAATTCCTCTGCTAAATGTAATAGATGTGGAAACAAAGTAAAATCAATCTTTTGTCTCCCATAATTCAATTCCTCATTGCCTACATTGTTTGCGTTTAAATTACCTATTCTTGCCCACTTCAAGTTCCTTTTACTTCTCTCTTCCTCCTGCCATAGGTATGCAGATGGGAATCAGCTAATCAGCCTTTATCTTCCTACTTGGCTACTTTTACATGTGATACAAGCTAGTGGGGTTTCTTGTATTCACTTTCACCCAAGTCCTGCTTTTCCCCGTTCAAATACTGAAGTAACTATAGTGAGAGTCTTATCCTGGTGGTTGTAGCATTTTAGAAAAACCTATGTTTGGCTTTAGACAGTTAATCTCAAGGTACATGGGTCAGCAGCCCATACCCGCTCTATTTCATATTAATAAGCACTCTTCACTTTTCCAAGATAAGCTTTTGACTTTCGATTTTGAACACGCGGACTACTTTTTAAGGAAAACCATGTAACTTATAACGTTGGATTCATAATGGCAAATGCTTTCATAAGAGTATTTTCATATATTTGCGTATATATATTGAAAGAGATTGAAGAGAGAAGTGTGTGTCGATAAATATGTGATAGACTTAGTATATGAAACGGGAGGAGGACTCGTTTGTAAATATGTGTAAGTTGACTCCATAACTTCTTGTAAAGGGCCAGGATTGGCATTTTGATATATCTGGGTATCAATTTATATATGCATTTGCTATAATCTTACTAAAAATATGTTAAATCAATTTTTTTTCAGGTTCTGGATAACCTTCCCCATGATCTTATCTTTTCTGAGAATCAAGTTTCACCATGGAAAGAAGTGTGGGTTGAAAAGCAGCTTGATGGGTAGGTATAAGAATTAAGAATGCAGTTAAAACCATCTTGTAATTTTTTTCCCTTGAAGTAAAATATTTGCCCACTTAGATTAAGGGTAGCCAGCTCTAAATGTATTTTTCCAAATGTCCTCATTGTCAGGTGATTACTAATGGGACACACTCGGTGATTATTATTGTTTGGTCAATCACGAACATCCTTAAATATCATTAATTAATTATGTCTGTTATTTTCAAGTTTTTGCTTTTAGATGCACTAAACATGGTGGATACTGGATACAGTTCATTTGTTTCTATTTCTCGTTAAGTTACTTGTGTTTTTGGTTGTTTTTAGATAATGAGCACCATAACCCTGAATTTAGATTATGAGATCCTAGGTTTGGAAACTTCTGGTGTCATGAAACTTTATATATTAGTGATGTTAAATTCTGCAGTTGGGAAGTCCAGATAATATCCTATGATGTGAATCCTTCTGAAGCATGCTTGTTTCAATTGTAACGATGGTGAGTTGAGCAAATAACATGTGATCCTGTAGTGACACTATCTATAACTGATTACTAGAGAAGACTTGCACTTTGAACTTGAGTCTAAATTGTAATTAGAACTGCTTGAACTTGCAGCTTGGAGACTGAGTTGCAGGTTACACACTATCTTTCCGACATCCATGTCTTTGTGTTGAGCATGTATATTATATTGTTTGCAGTGATGCTGAGCATTCAATCTCAAATTTTAAGTTAAGTTGACTGACTTTGTTTCATTTGACAGGCAAGCTCCTTCAGAGTGTTACAAACCATTAGAAGATCGACTTATTTCTCGTTGCATTGAGATCTTAGGCGAGGATATCAATGGTCCTGGACAAGGATTGATCTTAGCTGCAAGAAGCATTTGGTCTAAAGTGTTTCCTAAACCTCGAAGATGCTGGCTTCCAACTGGCTGTTTGGTAAAGAGAATTTCAGTTTGAACATGTTTCTCGCTAGCTTTGACGACTTGGGTGATGGAATGACTACCTTTTTACAGAAACTTCTGGAAACCTTACATAGTGCCCTGCCAAAGATGTCCATAATTGCGTCGGATTTCAGTTACCTTCCTGATGTGAAGATAGCTGGTGTGAGGGCTCCACTGGTCTCAACTAAGGTGATAACACATAGCTTACATCCAGAATCTTGTTTTTTTGTTGTTCTACGTTAAACTACCGTCGTCCCTGTTTCTGATCAGGACAAATCACTCTTGCTCGTGTCGTTTCTAAAGCTCCTCCTTTGTAGAGTGATAGCTCAATATTCATTCTTTGATATGCTCATTTGATTCTGCCTTAACGGAATTCAGTCTTGGGTGTTTTGGACTTGTTTATCACGTGAATCCCTCCCTAAGTTCCATAGCAGCTTATAACTGTGCTATTTTTGCTTTCCAAAGGTTTACTGCCATGTTTTACAGCTTTTTAGTGGCATTTAGTTCCTATTGTAAGGGCTTTTAGTTTGAGACCTGAAAGTGACATTGGGTGACTCATGTGGCTGGGTTCGGTACATTTTCTCTCTTGATCCATGCTATCATGTGCTTTTTTTGGCTTTACTCGTTTCAAGATGTAAATTCCAGGACTTCTAATAATCAATTGCAGGATTAAAATTCAGACCTGAATTTCTGAAACAGCCTTTTGTGTTTATCTAATTTGATTAGGTTTACCTCTCTGTTTTCTATACCCCAAAAATAATCTCTAGACCTCTTGGTGTAGCATAAATGGTACCTGCATAATTTTTTCATTATGATAGTCTTTCACCCTTGGAGAAGTTGATGAATCAGTGACCAAAATCTTCGGTGTATAAACTACAGAATACAGATGCTGAGTGCGTATCATATTAGTGTAGTCACTCTATCCAGGACTGTCATTCGGAATACTGTCAGTGGCTATAACATAGATAATTCTGGTGTATGACCAAGCCATCAATAATTTACTTGGTCTGTGCAGATAGATGGTCGCAGTGTAGATGAAGACAGCTATCTGGATGCACAGGTTGGCTACATAATTATATCTACGTTTTTCTCCTAACTACGTTTTTCCATCATAATTAATTTTGTTTACCTCTTTGTCTTTTGCAACATAGCCTACATCATAATTAATTAATATGGAAAAATTGTATTGTATCAATGAAATAAAGAAAAATAAGAGGACAAGACGTCCTTAGTCCTTACTAGGGAGTTTTTTTTAATGACTACATCCTTATAACTTTTAAGAGAGCTATTTACAAAATGTTCCAATTTCATTGTTGAACCCTAGCAGGAATTTCACTTGGAGTCCCAGTTGCTTTTGCCCATTTAAAGGTTAATCAAATGACTTCCAAAAAAGGAACAATGATTGGTTGGTGAAAACACGGACTTCATTCCCTAAGTTGAGATAAATCATCATTTTTGTGGGTTCCTCTATTGAGCTCATTTTAACGCCACATCCATTTATTGCTAATTGCTGTCAAATTCATTGGCTATTCCAGCTACCATGAGTAGGTTTGCCTTTCGGCTGATGCAAGTGCAACTATAAACTTAACACAAGTTCCCATGTTCGCATATTATACATGGTGGACAATGGTTGATAAATTTACCTTCGCTGGCGTTTCCAGTGCCATGAAAAAGTCTTGTGCTTTATCTGTACATTTCTTGTATGATCTTTACTAGCTCAGCGAGCAAGTTTTTCAATGTAATTTCATTGCAGGGTGATGCAGATATATTTTTCCCAACAGACTTCTGGCTTTTGGAACGTATAGATCATTACTGCTCTGGTTGGATAAAACCAACCGAAGAAAATCCAGCCAAAGAGGGGAGGAAGAGGCGTACAATCACAGTAAGTGGAAGATTTTATTGATATAGCTCCTGTGGAGTATACAATATACTGCTTTTAATGTATTTTAATCAAATACCTTGTGCTGGTTTAAATTTTTCCAAACGCCAAAAGATATAACTCGATGAAACCAAAAATCTTATTTTCATTTGAAGGTCTCGTTTTTAATATGGCAATTTCTTTCCAAATAGAATGCAGTAAGCTTGAATGTTGAACCTGAGGAATAAACCTAAAATCAGCTACGATGAGATCTACTTGTTCAGTTGTTCTTATGTCAAACAGATTGTCATATTGTCTCCAAAACAAAACTAGACTGTCCACAGAAAGCTGCTTTTGATATTTTTCGTATTTAAATTGACGGTCAATTTTCGTATTTAAATTGACACGGTGAATTTTCGGAGTTAATATTCTGTGGTTTTGTTCTTAAACTATATTCTCTAGTTTTGCTTCTCTTTCCTAAATTGAGCCTCACTTGGACCGCTTTCATTAAACCTAGATAATTATTTAACTTCATAGCGGTTGTACATGCAGCTTGATACAAGTGCATTTATGGAAGAGTTTGGTTTACCAACAAAAACAAGAACCAAAGATGGCTACAACCCCCTGTTGGATGACTTCAAGAACACCAAATTCTACATAAGCGTGCCAACTCATAATACCAAATAGGTACTGGCGTACTGCCATTGTCGTGTTTGGCATCTACATTTGGAAGGGTTACACTTTTGGAAACGTGTTTTGCTCTTCATTTGTTTCGGTATCTGCTTCATGTTGGAGACGAAATCGGTACACTAAAAGCTGTGCTAGGGGGGGCCTGAGGCACATGTTGCTGTAAGCTGTGGCTCCAGGTCGGCGACTTAGTAAAGCCACTTTGGAGGAGCCCTTGTACTTGCTTCTATAACTACTTGAGCATATAGTTTTACGGAGTATGATGTTATGAGGCATCGACTTTACTTGTTTACTAATTTATTCAAGGGTATTGCATTCTCATGTTAAGTTACAAAAACTCGTGTAGAACTGTCTTACCCGAGCATATTTGTGGAACGGCCCTTTTAATACGCTCATTGGTAATTTTTCGAGTTTTTCTTTTTTCTACAGTTTAGTCATTTAAAGGTATACCTATCAGTTATACAAGTATTATTTTTCTTTTTAATCCCGGACCACTATAGGTGTCCATTTTATCTGAACATGTATAATTTTACAATGATGTTCCAGTAGTTTATTGGAAGACTGTAAAACAACAAAATTTAGCAAAAGCATTTTACTTGGGAATAATTTATTTATTTATAAGACAACACATGAATCCTGTGGAACAATTTCTATGTATTCGATAAACGATTGAAGTTTTGTACACCATATTTGATCGTCCAGGTAATAGAAGCCTAGAAGGGATGAAGAAAAAAAAAAAAAAAACTATTGCAACTTCACATGTTATTTGCCTTCAAAAGTGTCGCTGCATTTATATTTGTATGGCCGGGTTTATGCAAAACTGCTACATGCATACTCCGAATCCAAACAGTGATTTCTGTTGTGATTAAAATACTTCACAAAGGCCAGAATACAAGGGAAAAAAAGGTAATCCAGTGAACCCAGGATAACACAAGATCACTTCCACTTCACCATCCTGCAGAACGGCAGAAGCAAAATTTATTCGGAATTACTTTTTCACATACGGATTTTACTTTTTCACATACATTTTTTCATTATTTTTCCATCTACTACCCTTCTCACCTCAAACCTACCCAAATCATATTTTCACAAATTTCCTGAAATCTAATCTAAATTATTTCATGAACTAACAATATGTAGATCTAAATATGCACTTAAAGTACTTTAATTGTTGGACGGAATTCTATACACAAATTCTTACTTGTGACGGGAGGTATCCGTCTCTTGTAAGAGACGGATACCGTTTCCCCTCACAAAAAACTCATTTAGAGTGAGTGGAGAAGCACATGGGGGGTCCTTCCTTGTCCCTCCTTTGTCCCCTCTACCCATTTTCTCTCACAAACTACCCGTCACAAGCAAGACTAATTGAACTAAATGATACATAAAACATGGAGGGACCCACATGCAGCCAAATTTGTGAAACTCATCGGCCAATGAAAAGTCTCTAAAAGACTTTCCTTTTATACTAAGAAGATTACCGTCAACATGCATCAATCACTGCCATTATTTGCATCACCAAGCGCCATTTTCAAGACGAATCCTCAAGCCTCATTGCCAACATTAAAAGGTATGTCCATATTAAACATAAATTGGGTGAATAATTATACGAATTGTTTAATCTACTTGTTTTAATCTGTATTATTTTTTAATAGGGTTATTTGATTGCATGTAATTGTTTACTCAAATCTAATTTTGTTTTACCTCAATCATAATTTGAGGTAAAATTTATTGGTGAACATTGTTGAGCACTTGTTTAATTGAGTAGAATATCTTTGTAGTTGTTGAATGTTTTGTTAATTACGGAGTCTCGGATTAATTTACAATTGACCCGACCTTTGCAAACCGACCCGAATGTTTATTACCGCATACTGATCGGACTTGAAATATCGAGTTGAATAACCCGACTTGAGCTCGGCCTACACCTAAATTAGCCTGACTAATGCAACCCGACCCGAACATTTATTATCGCATACTCACCTTTGTTACCAAATAACTTTATACTAAAACACACCTGAAAATGGCCCAAAAAAACTCAACCAAACCCCACTTCTTGCAAACCCGAAAACCTGAAATTAAATTGACCGTCCCAAACCCTTTTCTATTGACTCATTTGCAAGGTCTACCCTAAAGCCCTAAAGGTGATGCCTTGTAAATTGTAATTGTCCGATCAAAAACACTCCCAGTCCCAATTGAAATGGAAGCAACAGGGAAGAAGAAACTCAAAACAACAAAAATGGCGGCATTTCTACCATTAGAACTCATTACAGAAATCCTCACTAAACTCCCTGTAAAATCCCTTCATCGTTTCAAATGTGTCTCAAAAACATGGAATTCCATAATTACTTCCTCAAAGTTCATCAAGCAACATCTTCATCAAACCCTAATCTCCAACACCAACACCAACATCATCATCTCTAAAAACTCCATCGTCTCTTCCGCCATATCCACTGTTAAACTTAGCTTCGATATCGTTAGCCATCCGCTTAATAACCTCCCTTACCGCCCCCCTGTCAACATAACTGGAAGCGTCCATGGTGTCTTCCTCCTTGTTGACTCCTCTAAGAAAACTTTGTGTTTATTCAATCCGTCGAACAAAACGCAACGTCTAGTCCCTCCTCCTCCTTCCCGTATGCCGGCTTTTGATGGTATTGAGATTGACGAGGTGTTCGGGTTTGGGTATGATAGTGTTACGGATGATTACAAGGTTGTTAGGTTGTCTCAGTCGGAATTGCTCGAGGTGTATAGGGAGGCGTCTGTTTATAGTATGCGGGATGACTCGTGGGAATCGGTTAATGATGACACCGTTTTATATACTCTTCAGGAGAACAGTGCTATTGCTGTTGATTCGACATTGTGGTTTGTCATGATTCCGAGTGATTTTGAGTTGGTGTTGAAATGTTTTGATCTTAGGACTAGTACGTTTTCACATGTGGATCTTCCCGTTTTGGATACCGATAGTGGTAAGATGATGATGAATTTGAGAAGTTTACGCGGGTGTTTGTGCTTGCTTGTGAATTACCGTAAGCATGAGGTTGACCCGGATAAGTTCACGGGTGACCCGTTTTACAACCATGAGTTTTTATACGCGGATATGTGGGAAATGAAAGACTGTGAGTGGGTTAAGCTATTTAGGATTCGAAAGAATGAGATTCCTAGGCATTGTATGTATCTTAGGCTTGTTACTTACTCGAAAGACATGAAGAGTGTGTTCATTGAGGTTGATAATATTTGGTTCGGTTGGTATGATTTGGTGTCTAAAAGGATTAAGAGAGTTCCGGTTCAAGGGCTGCGAACTGTGGATTTGCCTCATGTGGCTTATCCCTATGCTGAGAGCCTTGTTTCGGTTGTGAATAACAAGGTGGTGTCGGAGAAGGAAGGAACTAGGCCTAAGAAGACCATTGAGAAGTAAAAACTATGTCTTTGGCTATTTTGTTTCCTTTTGAAGTTTTTTGTTTCTATGAATTGTAGGTATCTTTTGCGTATGTTGTTGTGGTTCTAGTTATATTCGTAGATATAGACCCATTTTTGTTGTTAAGTTTGTGTAGATCAAATAGTTGGCCTACTACCTTGTAATGGAATATGATAGAATGGTTAAACTGTTTATGCTTCCGATATCATAGAGTACACATTGTCTATGCATTTTAACATGTTTCGATGGATCTATTGGAAAAAGTCTCTACTTGCTTTTGACATTGGATTAATGCTATATACATTTGACCCTCAACACCACCATGGGCAGGAGCATCGAGGCACTGAGAGAATACAATACTTTTGTAGCTTCTTGACACAGTGGATCATTGATTACTTCTTAATAATTACCCTGGAGTAGAAATATATCGTTTGCTGAATGTAGAAGAGTTTGCTGCTGAATTGGCTGTGTAATTGTGGTAGCATTCACCTATACATTTTGTAATTTAGATCTTGTTTTCTCCTGGTTATTACACTATATGGCTTGTTATTGGACATTGCTCTGATCTTGGAAGTCCATGGTCATGCACATTCATCCCCTTTATTTCCTCAGGAACGATTTCCTGTCTTCGGGATTCAAGCGTAAGCTGTGACAACTGATGGAACTTTAGAGCTATGTTAGGTAATCAGCAATATCCTCTTTTCCTCCATATTTTATCAATATTTCATGATGTGAAAACAAATTATACTTGTCACTTAGGAGTTAGGGGAGTACAAGCCCATTGTCCCTCGTATTGTACCGAGACCTCGGGCTTCTGCATGCTGCAGATTAGTTGAGAGTTGAGACAGTATTAGATTTGAGCGTAATATTCGTCACAAATCATGTGTTGTTATCAAATATCAACTTGAGTTTGAACCTGACAATCTTGCTTAAATGTCAATGAGTTAAAACAAACTTACTGATTTTAGCCCCGGGTCATTTGTAATCTGCAGGGACTTATGAGGTAACTACTCTGTTTTCTAGGAGTCATGACTGATAGAGACGGTAAGAAGAGTGCTGCATACACTAGCTGGCGATTGCACTTGGGCTATGGACCTACGGTGGCTATATCGTGTGCTACACCAGGTGTCAATTCTGTTTCGTCGCTTTTTTTTTTGTGTGGAAAAACTCTGTAGAAATTTGTTTTCTGATAAGTACTCCCTGCAGATGTAATTAGTACTAGGTAACTTGTATTTCATGTAGATGCAACGCCGGAGGGGGGTTGAGCAAAACCGGGCACCCGACCCGGTTTTGCACACCGGTTCGGTACCCGGTTTTAAAAAACCTTAGATTTCTTAAACCGC
>JAOWBH010001041.1:0-16634 GCA_028566215.1 Silene coronaria
CTGGATCCGGGCTGGGATAGTGGCGCCCATTCCTAACCAGTTCCTAAAAGGTTCGCTCATCTTACTTATTATAAGAGGCTGAAAAGCTTAGTGCCTTTATAACTTGCCGCTAGTTCACGCAAATTCGAAGAAGTTATCACGGACGAGCCACATGCGGGGAAACTTGCACGTGTGGTTCTGGCCGGGCTTTCCTCAGGTATCTAATAACCTTGCTTTTGCTCGCTGCTGGCGCACCTCTCCTAACTATTGCCCATTTATTCTGGAATAATTTTTTTAAGAGGGACAATTTTACATATTTCTGCCAAATCTTTCTATTATTAAGTACGGCTGGTACCATTTCGATGTGTTTTGATTTTTTCGAACAAGAGAGGTTTGATGCTTTTGAATCCATTGTATTAATTTCACTTCCTACTCGCAGTATGCTCTTTATGATCTCGGCTCATGATTTAATTGCCATGTATTTAGCTATTGAGCCTCAAAGTTTATGTTTTTATGTGATCGCAGCATCAAAACGAAAGTCTGAATTTTCTACGGAAGCCGGCTCGAAATATTTGATCTTAGGTGCATTTTCTTCTGGAATATTATTGTTTGGGTACGACCGGACAACTACCGATATCTATAAATTTCTTTTCTTAGAATTTTTTCGTTAAATAGATATATCTATATCGTAAACTATCGGAGCGGGTATTACTTTAGATGTGAAACTTGCAGACTTCACTGGTTGTGATATTGATCTTACGTTACGCAGGTTCTGAAAGAAAGAATATATAGACTTCTAGAGACCCTCTATGTATATGTAGTTGTCTATCTAGGGGGCGATCGATCTACATCTTTCTCTATAGTCCTGGGGCTGTGTCCGGATCTCCTACGTGCGAAATCAGAAGGACTAGTTCCTACTTGATAAACCAACCCTTGGTCTAATTCCACGCCTACTGTCTTCTCTAAAGCGAAAGGGGAGTCGGCGTGGCGTAAAGTGAAGATTGCTGGAAGTATAGAAAAATTCCCTTCTGGGGTATTCCGAAGGTGTAACCTAGGCAACGAATAAAAGGGCCCGATACTTCAACTAGAGGAGCGACCGGTTGGTTCACCAAACTCCGACCCAGCGTCACACGTTCTCCAGGTCCGAAAGGATCCAGTGCCCAACTACCGACTCCTCCCGGAATTGCGTTATCGGAGCCGAGCCAGGAATAGCCGTTAGTGGACACCCACTACTTTTCACCGGTTAGAGAGGCCCTCTTTAATACATTAATCAAAGATGTTCACAGGGGCTAGAAAGACTCGGTCATAGGAACTTAGACTACCTACGCGCTGGTAAACTAAAACTATCTCGACCGGATCAGAGTATACAACAATGTCGAATCAGGCCGCCCCTTGCCTTGAAAGAATTCACGCGCGGCCACCAGCTTTCCATAAATAAGGGGATCTTTGCTGCTTACTGCTCACGAAAACATCCGACCTATACTATAAGTAAAGTCGTCCGCCTATCTTTATGATCTCCTTTCCTTCTATTCATCATTTGGCTTTGACCAATTCAAGGTGAAAATGAGGTTGATGGTGTTGGCTAAAAAAAGGGGAAACAAAAAAGGCTCCCTGCCCCAAAATAATATGTTGAATTCCTTTGCTTGGCATGGCAAATAATATGATGAATTCCAATGGGCTTCTCTTCTAGCTCCAGCATACCTTTCATCTGTTAAATTGGTTCTATCTTTTGCCTACTTCCTTTCCAACTACCTTAATGTCATCTCGGGACGGGGCTCCTATCGTATCGCAGATCGGACTTTGCTTTACCATAAATTAGATTAGATAAATATTCCTTGAATTCTAAAGCTTATTGTATTCTAATTCAACTCTTCTGCAAAATTTCCACCTATCGGAGTGCTAGATATTCATTGTTTTGCTTTGCATAGGGGGTGGCCTGCAATTGTTCGCACTGAGCCTCCAACTGCTTGCATCGTGCCTCTAGCTCTCCTGCAGCCTTTTTCTTCGCTTCGGTTCCGAGACTCTATACTTCCTTCTGAAGTTCTTCACACTTTGTTTGCTTCTACTTCTATAGCCAGCTGTTCATACTCCCACAGGTTTACTTTATTTTTCCG
Source organism: Silene coronaria (assembly GCA_028566215.1). Lineage (NCBI taxonomy): Eukaryota > Viridiplantae > Streptophyta > Magnoliopsida > Caryophyllales > Caryophyllaceae > Silene > Silene coronaria. The sequence goes on from JAOWBH010001041.1 coordinate 2,094, forward strand.
TCTCTTCTTTTCGGTGACGAGGGAAGCACGTTCTTGGTGCGTTGTTTCGCACTGGGCTTTTACCTCATCCGCACAGGTGTGGGGTCCAAGCTCCATTGGCATTGATAGTTCTGGCACCTTTTGGGCAAGGAGGTCCTTGCCTCGATTAGCTTGCCACGAGTTGTACCCCGGGGCCGCTTGGTTTTCATGTCGACCCGTTTTGACTCGTTGTGTTTCCGATCGGCCACTCTTCTAATTATGTCAGCCATATTCGTTACTCCGTAGGCGAACTCCCAATCCTTTAACCCGTGTGTCATGGGGATGAACTGTAGAGACCCCAATTGTCGGCGGACCATTGCTGGTGCGTAGCTGATACTACCCCATAGTCCCAGCAAAATGCCCAAGGGTAATTACCGCAGCGATACAAGACCGGAAATGTAACCTGAGGGGTGTCCATGCTGCTCTCCAAATGACTTGGTCATCTGTCAGGCTTTTGAGCGTACGCATCCATTGTGTCTTCCCCGGGGACTCAACATCCCAGTTTGCTACTGCAAATTCCTTCAATGGGATGGGGGTGTAAACTAAATTTCGGGAAACCGGAAGGACGGCGAAGGTCGGATATGACGCATTATCCACATAGACAACAACTGTGCACATCCTATGAACCTTCCTTCCCCGGTGATACTGCAATGGTTGAGCGAACGGAAAGTTTCCGAAAAAATGACTGGGGCAGGCTTCTCCCACGATGAATGACACTGTCGATCTTTTCAAGGATCTTGTTCTGCCGTTACACCTGGTTACCCCGGATGTAGCGTTTTTGAATTCAACTCTTTCAAGCCCATGTGACTTCTATTTTTTTTATGTTATTTTTTTCCAATTGTTTATAATAATAATATATAATAAAGAAAGATTTTATTATATTGTTCATTCCTGGGAAGCGGAAGAAGCAGATAGAGCAAGGGCCTTCTCTTTCCGTCCGCTCTTCCCGAAGTGAGATAATTGCATGTAAAGATCCGTAAGGGCTTATAGTTTAATTGGTTGAAACGTACCGCTCATAACGGTTATATTGTAGGTTCGAGCCCTACTAAGCCTACTACCCTCTTCTCTTCACCATAGAATAGAAAGCAGCTGAAGTCCCCGCCACCTTTCGGATCTCAATCTAACGGCAGCACCTGGAACCACACTGCCGCCGCTGTCCTTCGGGCATGCCTCCTACGCTTACCACTTACCTAGGCTCTTTCAGCATGCCCCCTTCTAGTATAGAATAAGGCAGATCCGGGTACTGCTCAAAGGACTATCTTAGGTAGATTTCATGTAGAAAAAGGAAGCAAACCTCAAGTCCACAAATTTTATTTTGTTTTAAATTCCACTATATTGGGTGGGATCGACGGCTCTCGTAAGTAACGTCCGAGGTGCCAACATGTACGTATGCTTATAATATAAAGAAAGTCTATTTATTCGGAGCATGCCTAACTAGTAAGTTGTTTTAATACTCTCGGATTAAAGGCTTCGATAAACAGCAACCAACATGCCGATAGTTTGGAGCAGCATACCATTTTGGAATTGTTGCTTCGTCTCTGTCTTATAACAACTTCACTTCCCCAGTTGCGCCCCGGCTCCACCGGTAGACTACCTTAGTTAGTTTGACTTTCGTGGAATAAGGGCGGGCATCTAAAATCATGGATCTGAGAATCTACTATAATATAAGTTATCTTTGTTTTTTTCTGGCATCATCCCTCTGCTTTAGATGTGAAAAAGCAGAAGCCAGTTTACCGTCAAAGTCTTATATGATTTCCTTCGATAACGGCATCAATAAATATACTAGTTGCATTACTTATGACTTATGGGGCAGTAGTGATTACCGCCGAGCAGGGCTTATGCTCCATAAGCACCCTCTTTATTTAAGGACATTAATTACAGGGATCAAACAAAGGGGAGATTGGACAGAGCGAAGCTCCTTATTTATTTCACTTCTCGGCCTATCTTTTTCTAACAGGGGAGAGCGCCCTCGGACTTGTGACCTATCTTATTCTATATAGTATTCCTCCTATTTTTCTTGTGTAAACCGGTATTCATTCCTTGCCTTGTTTACAATTGAAAAGAAAAACCCCGCGTCTAAGTAGTTGTTTTGTCGATTAGCGTAGATGGGGTATGGAAGCGGGCAAGGCTTTCCTTTCTTTATGGGGTGCTACCTCTCTACGCTTCTGCTTCTCGAAATAGCACGGCTTTACGCTTGAGTTCATAGTAGGCGAAGCATTGCTATGCTTATGGGTGAACATTCTTCTTTCTTTCTATGGGCGAGGAGATAGCTTGCCTCTCTTTCCACCACATCTGTTGGGTCAGCTCCCTGATACAGAGGAAGCTTTTCCCCTAGTTATTTTAGGGTGTAGCGGGAACTCCGCCCTCTTTAAGTAGTAAGGATCCAGCCCCATCTCCTTTGTAAGCTGGGCAATGCGCTAAGCTAAGGCCTTCCCTTAAGGACAAAAGAGTCTGGTAAGCATAGGGATTACGTTCTAATCCTACCAATTAAAGATTTCGCTGACAGTCACACAGGGTAATCCTCCACTCAGCCCGATCTAGGGATTTTTTGAAAGACTTTTTTGGCACGAAAGCACGGCATGATGGGTTAAACCGAAAGGGGCATTGCGGAAGGGGTATGTTAACAAGCGCAGTTTACAAACGAGCGGAGTCCCTTTCTTCTTACATTACAGAGGCGAGCATGTTAGAAAGAGTAGTACTTATTGGACAGAATGGATCTAGGTATGGGTTTGCATGGACTATTGATTGAGGAATTCCCTCCTTCATATCTAAGACAAAAGGATCAGAATGCATTGAAGTATCCGCCTCTGTTTCCATAGGCTGTTGATTGAACTGGCTTGTTTGCTTATTCGATAATAAGTGTACTTAAACCCCAGCATGCGACTAAAGAAGGTCCCCCCTTTTTCCTTTAACAGAAGGTTTAAACCCTTCTTTCTTCTATATATATTATATATTTTCTATTTTTTCTTAAACCAACAGCCGGCCCCATATTTAAAAAGGCCTTTTTTAATAGGGCAACTCGCAACTTTAATTTAAAAATTTCACTCTTTCGCCCGCTTTTATATTTTGTTTTGAGCTTCTTTTACCCTTACCAAGGGGTTTCTTGTTGAGATATCTTCCCCCGACCTGAGGTCATAATTCCAATTCCCAACCAAGTTTTACTACATTATTGCTTTCTAATGCTTCTATCTCAGCCTGGTCTGTTCTCATCTTGTTTTGCACCTATAAAGTAAGGGAATGAATACCTATAAGTAATACAAGCTATAAGATACCTACCTAACACCTACCTACTATAATATAAGTAAGAGTCAGAAGAAGAGTAAGTAGGGTAAGGCGCATGCCGCTCTTTCAAAACCGTAGCAAGAAGAACAATACATATTCCCAGTTCAGGATTGTACTAATGCTAATGCATCCGATTCAAAAATATGGCGCTTGGAATATGCAACAGAGTTTGAAGAGCTATTGTGCTGTCTCTAAAAAAGAAATTCAACTTCCGATTGCAATGCGATAAGTTTTTGGCCAAGCAATAAGTGGTCGCCCTATTAATTAAAAAACTTAAAAGCCTAGATGCTCTCCTACTAGATGCTTTCTTAACAGGCTTATCTGAAGGAAGAAGAATAGTGGAAGATGTATTTTATTTAAATGACTGCCATTACCCATTATCAGCAGCAGCCGAATGTAAAAGAGAACTCTCTCTCTTGGTGAAGAAGAATGATCACGCATCATCATGAGAAGTAGGATCAACAGCAGCATACTTGGAGAAAATCCTTGTAGAGAAGCTGCACTGGATTCATTTCTAATACTAATAGGTGTGTCTATCTCCAACCCCAATAGGTGGCTATGCGCTTTCTTTCTTTACCTTATTAACTCAGTCTTAGTCGAGCCCCTACGGGTCCTTTCTTTTCCCTATTCTTCTTACTTTACTTATGCCCGAGCAAACCAAATCGTGAAGGGCCTTAGTTTTGATATGGCAACAAGAGCTTCAGGTTCAGTGTATTGGTATCGAGGAAGAGAGCCCTTCAATGAAAGACTCGATGAAGCAATGGAATGGGTAGGGCCTAGGGACAGGACAATGGTAATCCGCCTCATTCGAAGAGGTCATCCAATATATCTGCGCACTATGCTATGCCCTTACTATATGGCCCAAACAAGAAAAAAAAAATCCGTGTGCTCGGGAAAGGGGAGCCAAGTACTAAATGGCATTCTGATCGTTAAGTATGCTCTTTATAGGGAGCAATCTCCTACTTATTTTTAATAAAGGGAATCCTCTTTTTTGAAAAAGGATTGTCATTTGGGTTGAGAATCCCGTTATTAAGTTTACGATACCATTAGACCAAACCCGGGAAGACGGACCTCCAACTGCCTAGTAAGTCTAGGCGTCGCCCCCAAATCAAAGACCATAAGATAAGACCAGCTGTCGTCTCTTGGGCAGCCGTTCCATCCTGAACCGCAGCCTGCGATAAATAAGATAAAAGGACTCGGGTTTAGCCACACGAGAGGGGGTTTAGGAGGTCTAAGACAAGAGTCGTCCCGCCAACATCCTACTCGCTGCATATCTTGCGCTTTCTATAGCTCCATATTATATATGAATACTCATAAACCGTACTTTCCGAGGAAAAAGACAGCGGCTTTCTCGGGCAAGGATCCATTATATCATGAAATAGCCCTTCTAGACGCTAGGTAAATGGCCCTTGGAAAGAAGGAACTCGCATAAGAATGAGAGGTTCCAAGTCAGTCAACTGATTCTGATGATTATGTTATAATCTTTCAACCAAGTACGAGATATAAAAACTTAGAATGACGTGCGAGCATGAGAAAGCTAAGTTTTTAATCCGTATGCTCAGATTGAAGCATCGACCGAAGGAATCTCGTTCCACGACATGATCGGTCAACAAAGGAAAAGTCTTCTCAATATTAGTCTTTTCACGACATGAAAGCTAGGGGTTTCGTCGAAGGTCCTAAGATATTAAAACACAGCTTTAGCACACTAATAAAGATGCTACTTAACAAGTGAAACGGCAACCAGTATTGCGGGGTCAAAGGCAAGTCAGTGGCAAGCAAGGAAGTCAGGAGGCAAGCCAACGCCTTCAGGCCGGGATGTCCACGGGCTAGAATCAATTCAAGAGCAAGTGAGCTCTTATCACGTGCAAACATCTGCAACAGCGGGTTTCAACCCTTTCCTTTCTGGCTGGGTAGTAAAGTCCTATTTGATGTGCTTCTAGTTGTGACCGCAAAGGCGCAAGCGCCCTCTTCCTCGTACCTCAGTTGAGTCCCCCACAAAGTTAGGAGACAGGCCGACCGACATATGTGTCGAAGATGGCGTCGAAGGAGTCCAAGTATTTGATTGATGTGAAAAGGAAGGAAAGCATTTGGAAAGAACCCAAGCAAGTAAATTGATGACATATTAAGGGATAGCTTTTGATGAGTCTCTTGACCTATATATAACAGGTAATAGGTCCGATCATCGAATACCCTTAGAAGGGCGGGCTTTGCCCATCCCCTTTCAAAAGGTGGTTTAGGCTTGCTGATGTGCTTGGTTGAGTCAACGGATAGTTAACGCGTGGAATCCCCATCTAGAGTGCTTTTGCTAGCAGTATTGCTAGGAGCTGCTTTCGCTCTGCTTGGTGAACGGGATATTTGACGGTAGATTTTACATAAAATACCTAACTCTAGCCCTAGGTCTAGGCCGTAGAAGCTTTTCCTGTCTTTGTATGCCAGTAAGTTAACTCGCCTCAACGGGCGAACAAGCCTTTTCTCTTAGAATAGGATACCATATATATCATAGATAGGATCTAGTGAAGGCTTTCTCAAAGACAGATAGGTATGAAGCACGTGCCGGAAAGCGCAGCGGCTGGTGAGCTGAGGGTAGCCGCTGACGAGTGGGTAGCTCGAGGGCATCTTTGTCATCAAACCATGAACACTGATCCTAGCCTCCATAATTGGTTGTAGAGCCCTTTACTTCATACACTGTGTGAGGAAGATTTCTTGCCTCTTCGAATGATTGAGCCCAAATTCTACATACTTCACTTATTCTTATATAGTTTGCTTATTTGTAACAGGGATATCGCGGATATCATGTAGGGGCTCTACAGCTCATCCTACTGTTTGAGGCTTCACATTGAGAGATACGATCGGGATAAAGTCAATTGGTGGCACAGTAGGGCATTTATTGAGAGGTCCTATAACCTATAGGTACCAAGCAAAATTTCCAATATTGAATTGAGGATGGGCTCTGCCCTTACCTTTTCTACGGACTTAGACTAGGCAAGTGTATTCATCTCCTCTACACTAGGGCTTGAGCCCAAGAATTCCCCTCTCCTTAGCAATCGAGTCCCTAAAGATTAAGTCGAGCTTGTTCCCCTCTTCACTCTGGCTTGAGCCAACTTCTGTCTCGACGAGCGTGCCCTCGTAGAATGGGTTTGTGCTTTCCTATCTAGGTCGTTTACTACCGTAGTTTACTACCGTAAAAGGAGATGTCCGATCTCACGCAGGGAACTCGCTTAATTGAACGAAGTACGCTCCTCCAAGACGCATTGACGCGAAATGAACGTAGGGACGCCTGTTGGCGGGTGGACATACCCTATCGCAGCAGTAGGAATGGGGGAGGCGCATTCGTCGATAATGATGCCCTGTGAACAGGTCCTATTAAAATAGATTCCTTCAAGGACAGATTGGTACGAAAACACCATCCGCGGATAGCTGAGGAAGGTAGCTCTTGGGCGAAGGACCTGCCGCTTTCGTCGGGTAGGAACGAGAGATTTAGAATCAAGACAAACTGAGTATAGGATAGACCGGGCACATAAACTTTATAGTGCTCGCCTGGGTTCAAATGTTTTAATTTATAAGTCTTTCATTATATTATAATATTATATAGGGCGGAACCATAACAAGAGTCAGCGGAAGTAGACGTTGACGCCTTATCGGTTGATCATACAATGCAGCAGCTTTGGTAAGCAAAAGAAAACCCTTACACCTTACTCTAAAGCAGCATCTTCTTCTCCTATACTAGAAGTCGAGATATAAATAACCTCTTATTCACTATCGTGGTTGATCCATTTGCATCCTCTCTTTCATTTCGACATTATAATAATATCATATAAGATATAAAAATAATGTAATATTCAAGAACAAGAAGTGTCAAGATCAGCTATGCTTACTCGAATATCAGAAAGCCCAGTTAAACCTTGAGCGAATACTAGTGTTTTGCGTAATTGTAAAGCTTGGCCCCCTGATTAATGTGGTTCAACTCTTTCCTTTCATTCCCGGGATGGGCTTACTAATAAGTCCAACTATGGCGCTAAAAGCTAAAGGCAAGGGCCAGTTGCTTCTTTTCTTTCTTGCATCGTATCTTCTTTCTTAAACAACAGTAGGATAGGAGTAGACAGTATTAATAGAATAAGAAAGATGTGCTTTGTGCAACTTTCTTTCGCGGGGATCCTTATGCTCCCGTGTGATTGGGATTGGAGAGAAGACGTCTTCGGCATCGGCATGGATTAGAAAGAAAAAAAGAGATATAAGTAGAAGCATATTAGCTAGCTAGCGGTCGGACTTAAAATACGTAATGACACTTATATAATAAGACATACTAAACTGTCTTTTGGAACGGGATCACGAACTAGACAGACACTCGAGAAAGAGCTCACTGACCGAACAAAGAACAAAGAGGGTTCTAATTCTAAGGGGATCTTCTCATCTGATCTAATAATTATCTTTCTTATCGGAATCACCGGTGTGGAACGGCGGCACACCATCCTACTACTCTTTATGAAGCAGCAGGCTATAGAAAGCCAAGCCCTCTTTCCTACTAGTGGGGCAAGCATCGGAATACCCAGCCACAGCAGAGTTAGCTAGTAAAAAATAAAGAACATAATAAGGGGGGAGGCATATCGGAAGACATGAGAAACAAAAGAAAGTCTGACAGTGCCGCGGGTGGCATACCTAGTTTCTCTACTATCGTTTCTTTTGGTTTGTTTGAACGGCTAATAACCCTATCTTGCTGGGGGCTTTCCGGCTGAGACGGTTACTTCTCTTCTCCGCATCTCCCGTTTGTTCCTTGAATTCGTTTCCTCTCCTCCATAACAAAATAAATATGCGAGTGGAGGGTCTTTCTATAGTAATAGGGCGAACGAGTAAACTATGTTGGCGAGCTTATAGTCTGCAAGGGGTAAACCAAAGGGGATGGGTGCTTGATGAGCCCGGTTCTCGTAAGTAAGATCTGCTTTGGCACCCTTTTCTCTTTTTGTGGTTGCCTTTGATGACACCGGGTACTACCACTCTAGAACACTTTTAGCTTTATAGTATAGTAAGTGTCTTTACTTTATGTTTTATTTCACCCGAAAATAGATTGCTTCTTTTGTAGTTACTCTTTCCGAGCCTTGTTCTGTTCTAATTGGAGTGTAAAGCTTCTTCCTTTTATTAAGGCGTTAAGAACGCAATTCGCTTCATATCTTTTCTTTCGCTCATTCAATAAGAGTAATGCAGCGTTATCATACTAATAAAGAATTGGTTTAAAAAGAGACTTTCCCGGAAGACCTTTTAAATAGTGAGGGCAAGAATAGTACTTCAAGGGGCATTTTGTCGTAAGAGTAGAGTCGGGGCATGTGGAATAATACATAGAAACTCGTTCACTTGCTTAGCTGACTCTAGTAAAGGCGAAGCCAAAGCCAAGTCCTTTTTAATTATTAAGCATTCCATGCTCTCATACGAGAGAGTCTAACCAGATTCTTATTATAAGAATAGGAGAATACTGGCCAAGCCTACTAAGGCATCTACCCGCCCAATCTCTTATGGTTGTTCACACAGGATCTCTATGAGAAAGTTCTTCTTCTTTCTAATTCTTTATTATTATATTATTTTTTATAGATATAGTATTGCGCTTGAATTCATACTTATAGTTAGCCTTTACCACTTACAACTGATGATAATTCCGCAGTGAATGAGAGAAGAGATCATCCAAAAAACAAAATCTCGTAAGATAAGAGAGTTTAATTAGATAAATACCTAAAGAAGTGAGCATGTTAGCAGGATCAGTAACAGGAGCAGGTTTGGGTCTAAACGAGTGAAGGGGCTGGTTTCCTTGCTCGGGATGATGAATATGGGACTTCCCCTATCCAACTAATGTGAGATATTGGAGAAGATCTTGCCCCTTTTTGTGTTGTGGTTGTGGTACAAGGCATATAGAGAAGATTGCAAGGACAGCGCATGGCTAGTATACTAGTATATAAGACTGGATTTCCCTCGCCCGACTGGGAAAGAAAGATCTCAACAGAAGACTTAAAAGAAAAGGTAGGCACGCACTCATGGATGGGAATTCACCCTTTACTGCAAGGAGCTATCAGGTTGTTAAAGGCGGAATCAAGCTTGGCTTTGCCTTCCCGATAAGAAGAAAGTAGGTTGAGGGGCTGGTATAGAGAGATGGAATGTCGAATCTTGCCTAGGATTCCTCTTCTTTGCTGGTTCTTTGCTGGTGAGCCTGCTAATTCTAAGAAATTAGCTCTTTCACCCGTACTTACCTTATAGAACAAGTGGCAACATAAAGGGATGATAAAGGGGCAGAAAGCGTTGCTACCCTCCACAGCATACGTGTCTATAGTTTCGGCATTAAGAGTAGAGCAGCTTATACTTTCGTCGAGGGATGATAAAGATATTTACATGAATAGATAGAATAGTAGTTAGACGGAGTAGTTAGACATAGCAGTTAGACACCGGAGTAGATAGCACGTACTTTACTTTCGAGAGAGAAGGTGTAGTAATAATTCAATAGAAGTATATATATAATATAGATGGTGTAGATGGTATAATGAAGAATCTCGGTACCTGTTGTACCTGTTAGCAGCAGTAGCTGATAGAAGTCTCATTCATTCAATAGAAGTCGTCTCATATCAATCAGGAGATCGGGAGGAGAGCTGGTTTACCTGTTTTAAGTGTTCAAATGGTGTTTATGATCCCTTGCTTTTTTCTTGAGCTGGCTGGTAAGATTCTTCTCTTACTATATTTTTCAATGAAACCTTTAGCATAAATAAGTAAGTAAATAAGTATTCGCATCTTTCTAACTAAGAGTCTTCTTTCCTAATGTATTGCTCTTGTAAAAATAAAAAAAGAAAGGTAAGTGATCTGCAAACAAACCTCGATCATGTAAGGCAGCAGGTGGTGCAACCATCAACATCGATCATAGCGTCTAGTCCTTTTATTTAGTAGTTGTTGTTCCCCTTTTTCTTTTATACTTATCTTATTATATTAATAATAAAGCCCAATGATTCCTTTACAGTGGGTCAACAACCTATTTCACATACCCCAGCACTACCGCTCAAGTCACTTCATCCCTATCCATCATTAAAGCCGAGACTTATTAAGTTAAGATAGGCAACGGTTATAAACAAAAGAAGAGCTCGAACCTCAACGCGCAGGCTCAAGCCTAGCATGAATCCGAGCTTTCCAGGCGTAACTCGAAGAAAGAGACGAAGCTACAGTGTGTGGGGGCATGATGGGCATCCCGCACAGTCATTCATTCTTATCAAGGCCTAGCATCTGACCCAATTAGTCAGACTCAAGCCTAGCTCAAGAGCCTAGCTGCTTTCAAGCCGGAACCACCCGAGGTTTCCATCCCGTCTTTCAGAGCTCTCGTCAAAGAAAGAATAAGATAGGAAGGAGGGAGAAGATTCCCCAGCTCGATAAGAGAAGCCCTGGCTTTACAAGACAAGGGGGGTCCGCCTTTCCTTAGCCTTAGGGGGCGAGACGGAGTAAACTACTTGCTTTGAAAACTTGTTTGTACGGGGAGCGCAGCGGTGTAAACCACTTGCAAACAATCCTTGTGTCCGGGCAGCGAAGCGGTGTAAACACCCTGCTTAGTTTGGTTTGGAAAGTCTGTGCAGCGAAGCTGTGTAAGAACCCAGCCAGTCCAGTCAAAAAGACCAAGCAGCGAAGCGATGTAACCACTTGCAGAAAAATAAAGCTCAGAATGGGGACTTGATTCGGCAAGGTGGTAACCAACGAGCGAGCGAGTTAGCTGTGAGCGAGAGGTAAGGCAGGGCGTTACGCGTCCCTTGCCCGAGACTGAAGGACCAGCGAGGTTAACTCAGAAAGTAGGGTTAATAGTGGGACGTACTAACTGAAAACAGCCTTTGAAATGAAAGGACTGTCCGTGGTTGGCATGAGAATGCTGTCCCCGTTCAATCAGATCAGATGCAGGGGAAGAGTTTGATGGTAGTGCATCTGGTTGGTCTTCAACTGAGTCGTTTTCTTTTTCTTGTTCATTTTAATTTGAGTCTGAGAATTCTGATTCAAAAGTTGATCCGTAAATTGGGATTGGGACAGGAGGCCGAACCTTCCTTAACTCGAACTATACGTATCATCCATCCCTTTGTTCGTACTCTCCTGCTCTATTTCTAGTTGGAAATGCTTCTTGTTCTCTAGATCCTCGAACTCTTTCTTGATCTTGAGATTGTGCTCTTCCCTCACTGCCTCCGGCTTCTTACTCGGAAGAGTGTTCGCTAAAAGTCTAAAACAAAGCAAAGAAAGTAGGGATATTTTGATGTTTGTGATCATACCTCGACTCGAGGAGAAGGGACTGCTTCTGAGACTCTGTCTTCGTCAGTCTTTTTTCTTGTAATACTGAGTCTTCTGAACCGACTTCATCGGCGAATGCCTCTTATTGTATTGTTGTTCTTGTGGAATGGGTGCTCCCGAGTAAACCTATCAATCTGCAATGGGAGAGAAACCCCCCGTTCTTTCCTTTCCAATGTTGTCGTGAGTGGGAGATCTTCCCTTTTTTATTGTAACTTCTAATGTAGCTTCTTCCGAAGTGGCTACTGCAGTTGTAGTAAAGGTCCTCTATTATACAGGGAGGGAAAGATTCCTCTTAAGGATGTCTCTATATTCTAGGTGGACCCTTCTATCCATGATCAGCTAAGGCTGGAACATCAACGTCTGTTACATCTACGTCTGCGACTTCCAGCGCTACGTCTACTGCGTCTTCTTGTTCTGGCAAGACTTTTTCTTGGTCTAGTTGTTGTTGTTATACTTCTAGTGGAAAGTGGAAAGACTTTTTCTTGTAGTTCGCGTTGATCTTGTTTTGGAAAGAAGTGAACTTATCTCCTTACTCTATTTAATTTCCTTTCCCGCTTCCAAGGCAAGGCAGGTGGTCCCCGCCCCGTTAGATAAGGCTATGCTCTAATCTTTGGAAAGTTGGTTTGGTGCTTTCCACTTAGGGGGCACGCACGTTAAAGATAATTTTTTCTGCCTTCAAAGATCTCAAAGATCAAAGGCTCTTCCTGATGAACCGGGTAAAGTTGTGGCCGATAGCAGGAAAGGCCTACTCCGGGTAGATTGGCCTTGCTCGATCTGATATTCAATTTGAGATGATACCCACCTCGCAACATCTAACGAAGCAAAGGAATTTCGAGTCGTGTTGACGCCAGAGGTTCGATCCGAGATATCGCCGCCTCCTGTAGCATTAATCCTTTATATTATGATCTGTAAAAGGCTTTTAAACTTCCTTTGAAGGTCTTTCACCATAAGCAGCTCTTAGTTATTCGACCTAAGGGGAGGGGGCTAAAAAAAGTTCTTTTCTTTATTGAGTTTGCAATGGAACGCAAAGTTTGTATTGGACTAAGCAGAAATGCAAACTCCAGTGCTCTTATACGAAAAGAGAGTGTTCATACCATTATATAATGCGGTAAGCTCTTGTATAAAGAAAGCGATTGATGGCTTTAGCTTCCTTCCAGCCTAAAACCTGGTTAGGTAGAAACTTCAAACGTTCTGTCCCTTCGCGTTTACTTAGCTCGATTCTCATCTTATCTTTTAAGTGAGTGACGTTAGATTCCCTCTTCCACTACAATAAATTACGTTCTTCTACGTGCGATCAGTCAAAGAATGCGCGCCAACGAATCTCATTCCACGACATGATTGGCCAAAGGAGCAAGTATGCCCAATATTCGTCAACGACACATGACATGAGGTTGTTTACACTTGAACGCTAGTCAGAAGAATAAGGGGACTCGCGTAGGACCAGTCTTACGCGCTAGAACGCTATCTGCATGTGGGACCGCGCTCAGTAAAAGGTATCGTGAGCGCTAGCGGAGTAAAGGAGCAATCCTTCCAACATCTGCTGCTACGGAAAAAGACGACTAAGCAAAGGAATCTCATTCTATGGCATGCAAGCATCGCACGCCAACCCCAATCTCTTCCCCGCTTGCGGGTCTTAGAACAAGGAGTTCAACTTCCTCTCCTTATTTAAAAGTCTTTCATTCCTCATTCGCGCGAAACGTACGTATTTGTCATTTCTGTTTATGGAAAGCGTGAGGACAGGTCCTGTTGAAGGTCACACATCACAATCACACATTATAGTAGATTAAAGCGCGGCTTTTTCTTTTATGAAAGCCTGGGTATTCTACAATATTTATTGAGGAGCAAGCGCATCTGTTCAACGACAGTGTTGCGCTTCAATCAGTGGAATTTCTTTCGTATAACTATATTCTGTAAAAGAAAACCTTGAGAACAAGGCCTCCTGCTGGTCCTACCTACCACTACAGGATTAGCTTCTGGGCTTTATTCTTGTATGTCAGCCTATGAATAAAGAAAATTCTCCCTCTCCCAACCGCAGCTTGAATAGGCACTAACTCATTCCAACGACATGCGTTCAAACGATCCCCTTAACGTGGCTTAGCTCAGCCAACGGGCTCTCTTTCTAACCGCGGGCAGCTCTCCGCTACGGGTCGAGTCTTTCAAAAAGATGTATGCTGTATGTATAAGGGCAAGGCGAGGAGTGTAACCGGACAACCAGGGACAGTGCTACGCAACAAGCGTTGGAATTTCATTTAGATAGCTATTTTACATTAACTAAATTAAGGAGAAAAAAGCCCTTCATTCTCTTGCCGCAGTCTCCTCGCTGCACTCTTTCGCCAGTTCCTCATACGACTTAAAAGCTAGTGCATGCAAACGGTGTTTCATGCCTATCCGCCTTTGAGCAAGCAGCAACCTTACTTAACTGGAGTAAGCTATCCCTCTCTGAGAAAGGGAATCTCCCGTTACACGCAAGGAAATGATATTGGAAAGGTGTAATCTACTCTATTTGGGTCTATCCATTCGTCGACCCAATCTATCGTGACAAGTGGTCCCGTACTATACTAAGAGGGCATTCTACGAAAGTACCTCCTTCCATCGCTATGGTAGGATATGTCTCCATGCTAACCGGCTCACTCGCCTATTCCTACCGCTATCTTCTAGCAACAATCCATTCCCACGGTGTGCCCACCCGTAACACTCGTTCCAGCACGTGGTTCATACCAAGACGTCTTTGAGCAAGCAAGCAGGGAGCTTCTTTCATCTGATTGTTGTACCCCCATACATTAAATTAAGTAGGGTGTCTCCCGTTACAAGCAAGGGACCTCTACGTAGGAAAGCAGAAGCCTGCTTAATAAGGTCTATCCGTTCGAAGATCTTCATCCACGCGATAGCGCAAAAACACGGGAAATGCGGATGTGGTCTATTCCATGGGCTAGGCCCTTCCACGTCATCCATTCATGG
>JAOWBH010001151.1:5400-19698 GCA_028566215.1 Silene coronaria
AACTATAATGCCCAACTAGTTTTATAACTTATGATAACTTGCATTCCAAAAAAGCGGTCACATTTTTTTATAAAATAATCTCAAAATTCCGTCTTTTTGAAAACCAAAATGGCCAATCTTAAGGTAGACTTAACCATTTCACCACATTAATTAAGTCAGTCGTAAATAACTCCCACAAAATCGTTAAAGGGACTTGGGATTTAACCACTAGACTTCGCCGTTACGCGGGAGAGGACAATTTCACCCCTTCCGATCATCTTCAACCTTAACATTGCCGCCATTGTTGTCTCTCCTTCACAAAACCATCTGCATCAATCTATACCTCCAGATCAACCAATGCGGCATTACTATAATACTACCTCGAATTGACGAAATGACATTGGTAGTGTAGCTTTGAAAACCGCATTAATGGCGACCCGAAATCGGACGATCTTGTTTAAGAAGCATAGAGATGCTTTAAAGAGTGTTCTTGCTCCTACGTCGAGTATTGAATTAGCCGCGACGTCGTTGATTCGTCCTTCTTATACTCCTCTTAGTACTCATGATCCCGCTACTTCTTCCAGGTTCCCCCTAATTTAATTGTTTTTTTAGGTTTTGATTGATCTACATTGTTGAATCTATGAATCGTACAAGTAGGTTTTTTGTTGTTGTTGAGTTTTGTTTGCGATCGTTGATTTGATGATTTTGTCGAGGTAATGTAGGAATCATTTAGCTGGAATTTATGATGAATTTCATGAATTAGGGATTGATTAGTCAAGTTATGATCATTCATTCTCGAGAAAGAGGTCTCTTAAGAAGGTTTTAAGGCTAAAATGCGCTTGAAATGACTCTTGTTGGTATGTGAGATCACTACATATCCCCGTGGTTACTGCTACCTTTGGTGTGCAACGGGTAACTTGAAGTCTTGAAGGCATAGTCTCGGGCTATAAATAACCTTTCCAAGATTGTTGTTGGAGAGGCTTAACCGGGGACCCTTGGAAGTATCACCCATCTTTTAACCACTAGACTTCACCCTTGCTAAATGGACATGCATAAATATTGGAGTATGTTGTTTGATTTCGCACAAATTGTCTGGCCCTCAAAAACTTGAAGGCCAAAGTAAAAATTGTGACTTACATGCTAGGATAGAAAAGGAAAAAAAAAGAGAAGTATGACATCGATCAACACGGGGATTTTGATGTTGCTAAGTGATGGGTGCTTAACAGTTTTTATTGCACAGTTGCTAGCGTGGCTTGTGAAAAGCCAAATTAAGTCATAACTTGGGTTTTGGGACAATTCATAAAGGTCGACTACTAATCTGGTTTTATCTCATCCAGGGGTACTTTTATTTTATGTTTTATGAATTATTGAGACCCTTTGATACTTCAAAGGGTGAAGGACCTTTGGTGAAGGCAATATGATGAAAAATGCTTTTGGTGTCGTTATATTTGGCATTTCTAGAACAGGACTAAACAAAAAGACTTGTGAATACATGAGAACATCTAAAATTTGCACTTTAGCCATTCACTGAGACTGATATAATACATAGAATTATCTTACTGAGTGAAAATGGTCGATCAAAGTGATTCCCTCGAGCATCTATCCAGTTAGAATGACAGAGTAATCATACTAAGGTCTACAGTTGTTTATCCGGATTATGCTCTTGAAATTATTTAGTTTGTTAGTAGTTCTCACGGCTTAGCCTCTAAGAATTGAGAGCTTGCTGTTTGTAGTATTAATCTTCATGTCACGGTAGATCATCAAAAGATCTAAATATATTGCGCTGATGCAGTCAGGGTGCCGTAGCTGTGAGTTTACCACCAGCCTGGGTAGATGTATCTGAAAATGTGGCATCAAATGTGCATCGTGCACGTTCCAAGATGGCTGAATTAACAAAGGCCCATGCTAAAGCATTAATGCCATCCTTTGGAGATGGTAAGGAAGATCAACGCCGAATAGAGAACCTTACAAGTGAAATAACTGAATTGATAAGGAGATCAGAGAAGCAACTTCAAAGATTATCTGCTGTTGGACGTACAGAGGACTCAAATGTCAGGAAAAATGTGCAGGTATGAGTGTATAACATTTGAACGGAGTCATATTCGACCCGATAGGTGATTTTCATTTAAACAAAATGTTGTTCCTTGAATAGTGTTATAAATATGTCCAAGCTCCTCTAGCGATATGATTATGATCAACAGATAGAGAATGCTGATAATCTTCTTGTAGATTTATTGAAGGTTGTGTTATGATCATTTAAAGGCAACATACATTTAAAAGTTCATTCTCTCAGTTGATATGCCTTTCTACTCTATGCCCTGCGAAATTTGCCACAATAATTGTGAACACAATATTATTTACATTGTTGGTCTTCATGCTTTACATATACCTTTTTGTGTAAGCTTGTACCTTTTCTTTCGTCAACTATTACTTAGTCTAGAGCTGAACTTTGGATGCTTTTACATCAGCGTTCATTGGCTACTGACCTGCAAAGCTTGTCAATGGAGCTTCGGAAGAAACAATCTGCATATCTAAAGCGCCTTCAGCTGCAAAAAGAGGTTAGCATCACCATCTGTTTTTGCCTCACTCCGTGTAGATCATATGTGATTTGTGAAATAAAGAATTACAAATCGTGCTACTAGAGTATATTTTAATCAGTTTGTGTTGTAGCTTTGTATGTACATTGCAACTCCAAGCACCTAAAGCTGTTACCTTTTTTCCTGGTCTAGGGCACAGATGGAGTAGACTTCGAAATAAATATTAATGGAAACAAATCGAAAGTAGAAGATGATGACTTCGAAGAACCGGTACTGAAAATTGATCCTCACTCTTTTTCTATCTTGTAAAGATGTTTATCTGAAAATAGTTGTACTTATATTTGTAACTGATGGAGTATAATTATTGTAGGCCTATTAATGGGCTCTCTTTTTAATTATTGTTATTAATTTTAACTATTGCATATGGCATGTACTCTAATGCAGAATGCATGTCTCTTCTGTGAAAAAACAAGTTGTTTGCAAAAGTCCCGAAGTTTGTATCTATTCTAGCAATAGTTCTACGTTATTTTCTTATTTTTTCGGTTCTCAGATAGTCAAGGATTGTGGTTAGCCTCGATAAATAGAAGTGGCACATCTTCTGATGGTATATTTTCACACTCTTAAGGTGTTTAATGAACGTCAGCTTGCTAGAATAAAGAAGAGTGAAGCCTTCACAGTTGAAAGGGAACGGGAAATCCAGCAGGTAATGATTTTACTATTGCTCACTTACCTATGAACAATCAACACAGCTTGGAAATAACATCCCCTTAGGGCCGTGAGTCAGTGTGTAGCTATGCACGTGCAGCAGAGACATAACTTCTAACATTTCATTATTAGTTTCTACTTTCTACCCTGTTATTGGTTGCCTTTGATACCTTGTAACTTTTTATAACCATTGTTGTTCTACTTGCAATGTTTCCTGGCCACAGATGTCTCTCTTTATTGTTCCTATAGTTCTCGGCTATCTGCATTTACATCTGATTTGATGTTAATATGATGCAGTCTTCACTTAGAAGAACATATGCCATGTACAAACTTTCCAAATGCTGAAATACATTATACCTCTTAGTGAAGCTTTCGAAATCAACTTAAAAGAAGTTTGACTTGACATAGTTGTTTATTTCCATAATAAAACATTACCGTGATTTATACTTAGTTATTTTCTACTCGGTACTTGATTTTACATATTTTAAAAGTATCATGCTGAATATTTCCCAAATGTATGGAGCGGATATAACAATGGAGTATTTTGATGTATGTTTGAGAGAAAAGAGGAGAAATGCAAAACTAAAGAAACATACGGGGTATTTGCTGAGAATATGACCCTAATCTGATCAAATCATCTGTCTCTGCTTGACTAGAATTCTGGAAATAAGTGAAGTTGTCGCTTTTTTATATATGATAATACTGTTTCATTCTTGTACCTAATATTACTGAACAATCACTAACCCTTTGTCTGGATGGATGGATCTAGAGTGGAAGGGAAGGGAAGGGAAGGGAAGGGGAGGGAAGGTAGGGTAGGGAGGGAACAATTGTCTTTGTTTGGATAACACTTTTGGAGTTTTGGTTTGATAGAAATCGAGGAAATAAATGGTTTCAAATTCCCTCCTAGAAAAAATAAAATTCTTCCAATATTTGAAAGATATGGAGGGAAAATAACAAGCTCCATTCTCCGCACGAGCCTCCCCTCGTCCTGTTGTATAAAAACAGAGGGTAAAGGTCAGATTATCCTAATTGGCTCTCAACTTCATTTATGTGTATATTTACTCCTCAATTCTTCAATGTGCATATGTTTCTCCTCCTCCTCCGTGATTATTTATATATTTAGTCCATCTAGTTCTTCATTCATTTTGTTAAAACAGGTGGTGGAATCAGTCAATGAGCTTGCTCAGATCATGAAGGACCTCTCAGTGTTGGTGATAGATCAGGTTAGCAGCTATTTACAAGTCATAAGTCATCTTATGTCAGTCAAGTAAAATCCGAAAATCTGTTTAATTAACCATTTTTCTTAAATGTAGGGTACAATTGTTGATCGGATTGACTATAACATTCAAAATGTAGCCTCGTCAGTTGATGCGGGCTTGAAACAACTTCAGAAGGTCGTCTTTGTCCTGATGATTCATTGAAAGTTCTGGATATGCCTTTTCTGCTTGTTTACAGCTCTCAATTGTTGATGTTCATTAACCCTGGGCACTTAGATCAATTAGTACAGAGTTGATCTAGCTTAGCCAAAGGCCTCAAATTCAATTCCCTAGGAAGTGTCCTGACCTTGGTGGGAGAGCTTTGTACCTTGTGGTGCTACTCAGATCAATTTCAAACTAAACCAGATGGCACAAACCAAAAGATAATTTATATTTTATTGCTGCTCATTTCTATCTGGTTTGTTTTTGCAGGCAGAAAGAACACAGAGACGTGGTGGAATGGTGAAATGTGCCACAGTTCTCATCATAATGTGCTTCGTCATGCTGGTTCTCCTGATTTTGAAGGAAATATTTTTGTAAATTGTGAAGCGTATTGGGTTCTACCTTCAACACTCCCTATTTTTTCTACACCAGGAGGAAAGTCCCTGGGTTCTAAGCTGGCTTGTTCAACCATTAAGAATCCCCCAATTTTGTTATATAAATAGATGAAAGAAAGAAATGTCTTCCTATCTTTCGAACTTCTAATAGGAGTGGCATGGATAATATCGAAAAATCGAAAAATGTCCTTATCATACAGGTGCGTGCTGTAACTTCTGTGAAGAAGACTGCGCACAGTGAACAAGCTACCAAACGATCGTGAGTCTGCGTCACGGACGACAATGATTCTTTACTTTCTTTTCTTCAGATAGAAATTTGAAAGAGGCCTTTTTTTTTGTTGTTATTGTTGTAATTGTAATAGAATATGAAGAAAAACAACCAGTTTGCTATGTATACTTGTATGCAATGTGAAACCATTTATATTGCAAAAGTACTTTTGCTACATATTTTCTCTGTTGAAAAAAAAGTTGTCTTGCATTGGATATTACAGACTACAGTAGTTATTTTTCTCCTTTATTTAGTTCTACTCTACGTTCGTTGTCATCAATGTGCCATTAGTTTTCGTATAATTCCCATACCTAGAAAACGGTCAGCTCGAAACCGTCACTACACATTCTACAAAACACTTCAAAATTCCAAACACTTATTTGCGATACGAAATCTAGTGATAATAATTTAAGAATATTATAGAAAAGACGCATGTACACCTTAATATTAAAGGCATCTTTGATAGTCTTACACTTTTACTTTTACTAAAGTAGAGTAAGTTTTACACTAGCTAGCTAGCAACAGCAGCTCTTGTAGCTCAGTTGGTTAGAGCACCCGTTTAGTAAGCGGGAGGTCTTGAGTTCGACTCTCAACAAGAGCATTTTTTTGTTTTGTTTTTGTAACCTGCCTGCGAAACTTTTCTTTCTAATACCTTATCAATGAACTCTAATTTTGTAAGTGGGAGGTCTTGAATCTTGAGTAGTTGAATTCTGTTCTCAACAAGAGCATTTTTTTGGGTCTCTCACTTGCCAATTCTCGTGACTTTATCGGCTAAGTTGCCAACCCTAACAAGTGACAACATATAGAACTATGCGAGTACTTGGTTACTTTACAACAGCGAGACAGTTGAGAAATTATAGCTGTCCGTAAGAAAGATCTCAATGAACTCTAATCTAACTTCCCTTCATTTGTATATAAATGTTAACAAATTGGAATACAATGGATGATTCGCCTAGAATCTGAATAATCAGCGACACAATAAACAATGGTAATACAGGGAACGACAAGCAGACATACAACTTCTATTTGGCGCCTTTTTCCTTCTTCGAGCTTTTATTCTTTAATTCGTCAACTGTGAACGTCTCTTGCCATAAATCAGTTTTCGACAGATTCAAGTCGAATGAAAGGTGATGAAGCAGCCTTGTCAATGCCCCCGCATCTGAACCGGCTCTATGAGCGGGCCCTTCTGCCTTGATTTTATAATACTCACAAAGAGTTGACAGTGAGCACATCCCTATACTCTTCATCCCTGAATCAAAAGATTTCTATAAATGTTAACATTCACAGCCAAACAGGGAAATGAGAAAAGTCAAAGACAGTCGGTCACCTTTGGATTTCCATAGCCGGTGGGAAAGAGGAAGCGTGTCTAAAAACAGCCAATCAGAAGGAATTTCAAAGGAGCAGCGGTTAAATTCACTTTTCAAGAATGGTACATCGAATTTCCAAGCATTATGAGCTACCAAAACAACAGATCCGCCTGGCTTTTGGCGGCTTTTGACAAACTGTAACAAGATTGGAATAAGCTCCTCCATCCTATGACCAGGTCCAAGGAAAAATGGATTTGGTTAAGTGAGAGATTATAAACAAACAATTTTACATCCTCAGTCCCCCATACACTACATGTCTACATGATTTTTGTAGACCAGCCCATCGAAAAAGCCAGTTTAAAATTCCATTGGAACAATTAACTTTAAGTCACATAACAGTTTTTTTTAAGATATTTTACAAATGATTTGACTTAAATAAGTTGAATAATGCTCGACTCCAATGTGACTGTCATCATAATAAAAATATCAGGCTATCAAAATGAAATTTGTTGAAAAAGTACGATTGTTTAACTTTTGGACACTCTCATTTTAGGGTAGGTTTTCACTATAGGAATGTCCTGCAGGACATTTATTGAACCAACAATGGCAATTAAGAAATTGTGAACATTTTGGATCATGGTACCTTGGAACACCAGCTTCGCGGACCATCTCCGTAGTGATATTATGTATTCTAGTATTTGATACAAAGCATCCAGGGTTAACCAGTGTGTTGAAGGTGCTTCTGTCACCACCTTCGAAATCTACAAGACCAATCTCAATGATTCTGTCTTTCTCTCTACTGAATCCAGTTGTCTCAATATCGAACGCAATAAAAGCTGCACGCTCGACCAAATCCTTATTCTCAGCTTTCGATTGGCAAACATCAGTACATTGTATCTGTTGGTTGCTCTTATCATCTGTTTTCTTTATAGTTAAGTTTCTGGTCACTGAAGTCACTATTTCATCAGTTATTCCATGCCTAATGTTGGCTGCACTACTCAAAACCTTTTTGTTTTTTCCTTCACTTTTCGTGGTTATGAGTCTCCTGCTCCACCTTCTGCTTGCTCCTTGATCACACACACTGGAACTTAATAACCTAAAAGTATGGCCTTGTTTACATGATCTATTCAAGTTGTCAAACCCATTTCGCCATGTATTGACCCAAGAGTAAACTTTGCATCCAGGAACTCGAAAGATAGTAAAACACATGGGAGCAGTTCTCATCTGGGCCCAAAATTCAACAAAGCAAAACCGACGCAAGTTGCATCACCAATGAATATCTACACTTACAAAAGATAAGGAGTAGATTAATTTTACAAGTCGAAAAGCTTCCAGCTTCATAAACTAATGTTGTGCATCACATTAACCTAATAATGTGCATTGAGCTACCAAAATCACAACATTAGGTTAACAACGTTCACTTCCAGCTCCATAGCATGGACATTACAAAAAGTGCAAGTCTCCTCAGAGACCATCTCACACTTGTTAATGTGAGACATAGCAAAAATTAATCTAAAAATATAACCAAAAAGAAAAAAAAAAAAAATCAATGCTTTACTATAACAGAGAAAAAAAAAAGTGTTGAAGATCTATGTATACAGAATTTGGGGTCCTCAGATACCACTAATGTGAAACATTGTCTGAATGTTGTCCAATTTTTAAGACAAGAAATTTAAATATAGATGGCGGGAACATGTATTTCTGCCCACTATAAGCTAGGGCTGCTAGTAACTGGTATGATCAAGCAATGAATGGCCATGGTATAATGGCAGAAGCATATCGAAAAGCAATCAATCTTTCACATAACACATGACATGATACAACATTTCGTCAAAACATTTGATGACATGCTTCATCTTCAAGAAGAGATCCATACATTTTAGATGAACCCTTTGATGACAACCTACATGGAGATTCATACATTTTTGATGACGATGTAGGTTCATACGTTTTAAATGAACCCTTTGATGACATCCTACATCCTCAGTATGAGATTCATACATTTCAAATTAATCCATTGATGACATCATACATCCTTAAATGAGACTCATACATTTCAAATGAATCCTTTCAAGTAAACAACTCCGTCTAAAAACAAAAAATACGAAAGACAAAAATCCACACCGCAACTCATAATTATATCTTTAGTCCTGGGTAACCATCATAACCCTAAGTCCCTAAGCATAATATGGTAGTCAAATAGCGTAATGTAGGCAGCATAATGAAGAAGTCTGATAAATACCGCAAACTGAAAATAAAACTGGCAAAGACCAAAATATAAATACCATTCTCAACCTTAACAATCCTAGAAAACATCAATGAACCAAAATCATACCAATTGATCAAATACGACTTCTTTTTCAATCCAAAAATCATTCATAATTATAAATATTACAACTTTCAATCACAAACTGATATATTACCTAACACTTCAATAAACAACAACACAACATTACCCCAGTGCCTCGAGGACTCCCGTAATTTGCGATGTAGGTAAGGGCGTCAGATGTATGCAACCTTACACAATCAAATGTCGAAAAATGACAAGCTCAAACAAGCAAAAACTCAAAGACCCACAAGAACAACAATCAGTAACAACAATTTATTGGGTAATTCCAATAAAAAAAGGTGAAAACTTAATAGAAATCAATCAACAAATTAATGAATAAAAGTATGATAATATAGAATAAGAAATAAAACCCAGATGAGAAATGAAGAATAAAGAGAGAAAGAACGTGCCTTGAAGTATGTTAGGATGAGAAAATTGAGTTTGGGGAAACGTAGAAGGAAGGTATTTTCAAGTGTGTATAATATATATAGAGAGAGAGAGTATAGAGAGAGGGAAGAAGAGAAGACCATGCGAGAGAAATAAGCAATGAAAGACTTTTGTGATAATAATACAAGTTTATTCGAATATTTTGCCCTTCAATTCCGGATCACGATCTTCATCCATTTTTATCCACTCCGGTTGTTGATTTTAAATGGGGGTGATGGGGTGATTTTATATAATTCAATCACAAAAATAATTAATTATGATTTATTAGTGAAAGATAATTAGAGGGTTATTTTTATGTAAAAACAAATTAGCATTATTTGATAAGAATAATCTAAGGCTCTGTTTGGTAAAACAAACTGAAAAGCTAGCTGAAACCTGAAAAGTTAGCTGAAACCTGAAAAGCTGACTGAAACCTGAAAAGGGTAAATAACATTAAAACATGTACCTGAAATCTAAAATGTTACCCTAGGTAGCATTACATTTCAGGTAGTTTATTTGGGCAAATAAGCTACTTGTCAAACACTACAAAAAGAATAAGCTACCTGAAATTTTTGACAAAAAAACTACTTTTGTCAAATCAGGTACCTGAAAAGGCATGTCAAACAGAGCATTAAAGTTTTTATAATAACAATGTTTTAAAAGCAACCCCGCGCAATTTGCGCGGGGTTAAAACTAGTTTTACTTAAAAAAACTCATTTGAAAATTGGATCCTCATATAGCAAACCACGCAAAATATTTAAAATTTCATAAAAAGATTAACAAGCATATCAACGATTGTAAACAAGAATTAGTGACTCTTGTTTTGACATTTAAAACAGTACGTTGGCATTTGATTTCAGTGTCCATTTTGTGTTTTCACTTAAAACAAGTGTCTATATACCGTTCATCTCAAAGTGTCGGGTGTCGTACACGGGTACGTAAAGTATTATGGTAAGAGATACTCCGTATAAGTCAAGGCTTACATCCCTTCGTATCAAACATTACCTACAATAACTACCTTTTTTTTGGCCTGTTCATTTTTCACTTGTATATATATCCTCATTAACCGAACTTATAATCCATGCATAACATAAAGTTGATATTTCTTTTCTCAAAAGAAATATCAACAATGGCATCCTTTGAACCAAATATTCAACTTACCGACGAAGAGTTTTTCTCATTTCATAATATCGATCGACAACTCTTCTTTCGGTTAATCTTTCAATTACGTCGCGAACCGTACGAAGCCATGCAAGTCATGGCCTTGTTAATATGGTTAGAACGTACGTATAAGACTTCTACTTTCGTTTACACCATACTTAGTTACCCTGACCCGATCATCAAAGCCGTCTTTGAAGAGACTATTACGGTCTTAGAGACGATCGAGAGAACCGAGTTTATTCAACCATATAGCCATGCCTATGACATACCCCTTTTGAAAAATGTAGTTGGGAAAGATAATATCACACTCAAAAACTTCCATGAAAACCGAATTTCGGTTCTTAATGGTGTTGGCGATATTGTGCATCAAGTTTGTCTTAGGGCGTTCAACGATCTTATAATGTTACTCTCAAAATATAAGGCCATGAATCCTTTCAATTTTCCCCAATACCGTGATTATCACCCTCTTAGGAATGTTTTTGGACGAGAAACAACAATTCAAAATTATTACCCTAATGTTAATGTTGGAGAATTTAATGTCCCTTTAAGGGATCCATCTCATTTTCCTTCATTAAAAGGCGGTCTTTATAACCGGAATGAGGCTAGTAGTAGTTCGAATAATGATAATGTCAATACTACTTTCGATGAGTATTCTCTTTTCCCACAGGCCGGACTTCCTTCGAGTGAAAGGACTATCTTCTTAACCTTTTCAAAGGGGTACCCTATTACGGAACTAGAAGTGAGGGAATTCTTTCGTAAGGCATTCGGAGATATTATAGAGATGTTATACATGCAAGATCCGGGTGAACATGAACAATCGCTTTATGCCAAGCTTGTGGTTCGTGATGCAAGAGCAATGCTTGCGATTCTTGGTGAGCAAGGAAAGGCAAAGTTCGCGATCAATGGGAAACATGTTTGGGCAAGGAAATACATTCGTAAGAACCCTAATTCGCCACCGTCTTCTCCAACTCATGGGGATAATTAATGGAGTATTTTGAAAGATTACAAGAAGTATTATTTGGTGCAGAAAAAGATGAGCCATTTAATTGATTGTTATACATCAAGAAACATTTGTTAGTTTTTCGTTATTTTGTTAAACATTATCCGCATGGAAAGTGTATGTTTCTTTGAATGTTATGCAATAATAATACTACAAACTATTTATGGTATTTTGGTAAGAAATTACAATACAAATTTACTGTATGTTGCCTAATATTCTGTATTTTGATAGAATTTGACGTACTCCGTAGAATTTATACATAATGGTATGAATTTATACGTAGTCTATTTTATTATCGTTTTCATTCTGCCTTAATTGATTGATGATTTAGTAGTTTTATTTCGTTTATCCCGAAGTTTAGTAGCATATGTTGTAATTTTTATTATGTATATCATTCCACATATTGTAAGGGAAATATTGTATGTGTATATATATTTTACTTTTTTTTTGGCTCCGCGGAGGAAACACAAAAGTAATTAACATTGTAAAAGTGGGTAGTAATATGAATAATTAAGTTCGTTATCCTCATCGCTTTGCAAGTGGGTTATAATTTGTGGTCTTGGGGGAAATTGTACAGAATATAGGAATCCCATTTTTATTTAGTACGTGGTTGAATTTTTTCATCCTATAAGGAGTATTTTTTGATCATGTACTCGAAGATACATATGGAAGAAAGAAGCGAATTGTTCGAAAAGTGATGATATATACCTTGCTGAAATTGTAAAAATTACATTAGGTACAAAATGATGATGATATTTCTGATCTGAAGAGTAGATACTCTAAGAATTTACATAAAATATAAACACAGTACATATTTGTATGATGATATTCTCCAGACTTTTTCCTTGAGAATATAATTTGCAAGCCTTGCTCCCTTATTCCAAGAGAAATACATCTCCCACATCGACAAAATTACAAACAATAGTGATATTTATAAATACCGCACATGCAACATCATTCGCCGGGTTTAATAACGCAAGCCTGTGACTCAAGTGAGGGCATCAATGTGGTGGAACTGGGCTCATTGTCAATTGGTAGGGCCCAATGGCATGTATCCAACTGGCCTGCCCGTTCCAAGCCAAGAGTTGGGCTGTGTGGTTTGGGCTAAAGCCTGGATCACACGGTTCCTAGAGTGGAGGGCAATGCGTGAGGCTGGTTTCACAGAGCAGCGACTACCTCCCGCTCTTGGCAGTGGAAGGATAACGGGTCGGTGCATCCTTGGCCCATTATTGCCTTCTGGCCTGATCACCATGAACCACCGCTTTTTTTTTTTTTAACGGGGAATTTTTTTTTCCCTGGTTTTTGGGAGACATTTTAAACGGGGAAATCATTTAAACTAATAATAATCCATCCGATTCAAAACTTAGTCATATGAATTACCCTTTTCGACAGTTTATATGGTTGTCCATAAATGAATTTAATCACATCAAAACTAAGGGTACATCATAGAGAGAGCCACGTACACCCGCGGGTTTACCCAGTGCGTATCAGAGGTAATGGCTGCGGATTTCCTCGTCATCAAAAAAGAAGAAAAATAAATAAATAGAGGGAGTATTAAACTTGTAGGAGTTGTTTGCTTAGTTGGTTGTAAAGTATTTCATTTCTATTCATTTAGTTAAATCTTCTCTCATATATTGAACAAACGTATAGAAATGAAATTAATATCACGAGAGTGCAATAACTCAATACTAGTGTATTTAACATCAACTGCTAATCGAACGCCATATACTAAAATGATATGGAGTACAAAGTTAAGTTCATGACTTTACATTTGCAGAGATAATTGTCTTTTCAAAGGAAAAGGGAAAATATGTTTAATAATGGTCTTTAAATATATTTGAGCATAATAATTTATGATATTTTCTTTTTGCATGAATCTTTTCAACAACCAAAACAAAATCCACCAATTTACATTTAAAAGACCACAAAGATGACGAAATTCTGTTCTACTTCTACAACACTGATTTTTGTTCCTTCATATCAAAGATTAATTTACATGCCACAACAACAATGGGCAAAACCTATGAGCTTCCAGTAGAGATTGAATAATCATGTAACGATGTCGAAAACGACCCAATACTATCATCGAACTCACATTCAAGATCTTCAAAATACCATAATTCCTCTTTATTTTGCTCTTCTTTCTCTGCCATTTCCCATTTCTCCTTATCTATTTCATTTTCCGTCAGTATCTCTAATACCTGTAATTTACACACCAAATAGAAACCAATTTACAAATGCAGTCAATATTATAAATTAAATTAAGCAAATGTAAACTTTTCATCAGGACAGAGGGAGTATAAAACAACACTACATTACTTGAATTTTATATATTCTTATTTTCTCAGTTATTAGTTTACCTTTATTTAAAATCGTCAGAAATAGGGATTGATTGAGAGCGAGGAATTACATAAACGACCCTGAACTTTTACGAGTATAAAACTATCTTATCTTTTGGACTCATCAAATGTGACAAAAAAAAGTAACACAAAATCTACCTAAAAGATAAGGTCTACTAAAGTGAACGACAAATTGTGTAGGTGATTTATAATCATAGGAGGGTTGCTAATTAAAGTGCTAAACGTAATCAATCAAACTAATCAAATATGTTACACCAAACGTACAATAGTAATTATTGAACTATTTGAACCGACAATGATTCATCCTTAAGACAACTAACAAATTATACTATAAAATCGCCGGTCAGGTAAAAAGTGGTCATTTTACAACAAAAAATGGCAATAATTTTTTTTATAAAAGACCGCTTTTTAAT
>JAOWBH010001152.1:0-16633 GCA_028566215.1 Silene coronaria
TGCAATCTCAATTGTTAGCAGCTTACAATTTTTTATTGGGGGACACCAAGTGCAGGATACATGGTCGGATTATGACAATGAAGATATTGATCGTGCAATTGCACTTTCTCTTATAGCAGAGGAGGAGATACAGCATGAAACAAAGGAAGAAGATCCCAAGGGGAAGAAGGTGATTGGTAAGTCACCTATTTTTGTGCCAAGTTATTTCACAGTATGATATCACCAAGTTCAATTGTCAAATTCTTGTTACAACTTACGTGATGCTATAACTAGTCTCTTTAGCTTGTTTGTTGTTTTAATGTTCCCTTTATCATTCAAAATCATCCTCTTAGTGATTATGGGTTGAGGGAAATTTTAGTGTGGTTTCATGAGCTTATGGTCATTTTTCTATGCGTAAAATGAAACAATTTTATTTGAATCTTCTTCTAGATCACGATTGTCAGTTGGAGGAAGATGAATTACTTGCCAAAGCTCTTCAAGAAAGTCTGAACATGGAGTCTCCTCCCAGATCCCCTTCTCCGCCTCCTCCTCCTCCTGAATCTCCACGACTATCCGCTCCTCCTCCTCCGAAATCTCCACAGCGCTCTCCTCCTCCCAGATCTCCTCCCCGGTATGATCGTGGAAATATGGGGCAACCATATCCTTTCTTTTCCTATGGATCCAGGTCTTATACCAGAGTTCTTACCACCTTTTTTTGGAATGATTGTAAATTATCCTAGCCCTCGCATTCATGAAACAAACATCACTGCTATAAAATTTTGCTGCTGATTTAAGCAACTTGAAGACAAAAGAACTATTACATTGTCTAAAAGAAGTCAGGGTAATGAACCTTCTCGCCAGGGGTGGTTTGTGGGCCGGTAGGGGCTTATTTGGAACATCGTACTTCATGTTTTGTTGATGATATTTGGCACAGTTATATTTCATTTCAGAAATTTGGTGAAAATTTTAACTACAAATCTTAACCCTGAGGCCTGAGCTGTGTTTTGTCGGTAAAAATGTCTACAAAGTACAAATAATCTGCTTTTTTACTAGAGGATAATGATACAACCTAGACACAGTCTTGAAGAATCTATTCTACAGTAGTCCTGACTCCTGAGTCATTTGATGGTCACTGCCTATATCTTGTTCCTAGTTTGCTTGTGGCATCTGACTTGTGTGGTATTCACTATACTTCTTTGCGTGCGTGAACTTCATGAAATTTGTGTAATGAAGTCTCTCACATTCTTGCTGTGTTGATAGATTATCTCTACCTCTTTGCACATTTTTGCATCAAAGATCTACCTCGAAAAATGAATAGTTACATTCCTCTTCAGTAAATACATTTTAATATTCAGAACAAGTGATGGATGGTACGGTGTTTGATATGATTTGGGGAAGAGTTTTGATTTCATAGAATTTTGTTGGGTTCATATTTAATTTAAAGCATCGTGGTTACCTAGTTCACGAACAAACTCTGTTTCAGTATTGACGATTGGGTTTGAGGATTGGCGACGACCCTGAGGTCCTGAACAGATATAACTATATAAGTTTTTTTAAATCCTAACTTATTGTCTTGAAAGACTTTTAAGTATACCAAATGGTGTGGCAAAGAACTTAATTCTCATTAGGAATGGCTGGGATTTTATTTTCCCATTTAGAAGGTTTTTTTTTTTTTTTTTTTTTTTTTTATTATATGTATTAAATAGACCATTTAGAAGGGTTCTGGTACAGTTGCCATGGCTAATGTTCGAGCTATGCTGTAGCAGCAGGAGCTGTACTGGTTGTGGTGCTGATATTGGCCATGGACGATATTTAAGCTGTATGGGAGGGTTTTGGCACCCAGAATGCTTCCGCTGCAATGTCTGTAACAAGCCAATCTCTGATTACGAGGTTAGAACCACTGTCTCCTGCTATTAGAAGTTTGCAGATTGAATGTCTATTGTTCTCTGACAATTTTCTTAACTTAACCAACTACGAAGTTACCTCATTCTCTCATAGGCTCGCTAAAATGGCTGGCAAGGGGAGATCGAAAATAAGCAGCCTTTCCTCTCTGTTAACAACACAGAGAGCTTGTTTCAGGATGACCCATTTTTGAAAATTATATCAAGAATTACATTACATGGCTGGTATTTCTCAATTAAAAAAAAAAAAGCACAACCAGTTTAGTGAGCCATTTTGCTTTATTCCATCATAATCTGAACCAAAATGGAAACAGAAATCATTTTCGTTACCTAATAATTTACCCTGTAATGTCACATTTTCTTGCGCCAGTTCTCCATGTCTCGGAATCGTCCCTTTCATAAATCCTGCTACAAGGAGCAGCACCATCCAAAGTGTGATGTCTGCAGAAACTATGTAAGCCTCTGAATCTCTCATAGATTGTGATTGCTTTAGTTTGTAGAAATCCAGTTCTCAATAATTGTTTCTTTTTCCCCCCCTACATTTGTTTTAAATAATGAGTTTTACTCAAGATAAAGAGTGAATCTAATTTGTTCCTGCACTGACATGAGGATAATATTTACTTCTATATGCATCGAGATACTGCTTACATATTCTTATACTCTCTTAGGCAGGCAAAAATGAAAGTATGAATGAGGATGGCATACATGACATGGTTCTTTATATGTTTCCTGAGAATATTCATTGTGTAGCATGATGCCTGTAAACTCTATTTGTGGCTGGTGTCCCTGAACAAATTTATGCCTAGAAACAATGGGGATCCCGAAATTGAAGATTGAGGGGAAAAATACTATAGGACTTAGGCACAAGAAAACTGCAAAAGAAAGCTTTTTAAGGCTCAAACTCAGGTTCCGGATCTAATGCCAGAGACCACAACCAGCCCATTCAACCACTATGTCCTGGGCAAATTTCATTAGTTATATTACAGTAAAATTTGTTTAGCATATATGTTAGGGCGGCAGCCACTACTAGTCCCCCTCGCTCTTGTTTCTAGAGAAAAGTGATGTCATGAGTCATAAACCCAGTGAAACGGGTCATTAGATCGCATGTCAGACGGGCATCTAAATATTATTCACTTCAGATCAGGTAGCATCATTTCGGGCTCGGGTCTGTTACTATCTGGTCAAATGGGTGTTTTACTTTTGAAGATATGTGCAAAGTATTTCTATATCTGTCTTCTCTCGACCAATAAGACTGGAGCATACAGACCTATTGGCTGCCCGCCTGTCCTTTTCTTTGCTATCCTTTCCTTTTAATTGCATAATTTCCACCAAATTTTGGGAAATGTGTGTTCATATGATGAGAATCCATTATGATATCAGTTTTGCTCAACACCGAGCAATGCTTTTTTGAGTCAAGAATTTTTCTGTGTTTACAGATCCCAACAAATGCACACGGACTGATTGAGTATAGAGCACATCCTTTCTGGATGCAAAAGTATTGCCCTATTCATGAACGTGATATGACTCCACGGTGTTGTAGCTGCGAAAGAATGGAGGTTAGTAAAAAGACGTCTTAAGCCCTCTCAAGGATCACTATCATCTGCATTTGATCTTAAACTAACAAAGAATCGAACTTAAGTTTTAGTTACTTGTGGTGGCTAATTCCATAAGACGTGACAATTTTCATACAGCCAAGGGACACTGAATACCTGGTTCTCGATGATGGTAGAAAGCTATGTCTAGAGTGCCTTGACTCTTCAATCATGGATACTAATGAATGCCAACCGCTTTACATTGAGATTCGAGAATTCTATGAAGGGCTAAATATGAAAGTGGAACAGCAGATACCCTTGCTTTTGGTGGAGAGGCAAGCACTAAACGAGGCTATGGAAGGGGAAAAACCCGTAAGAGTCCATTGCATTTTCTAATCTTGTGAAAAATATGACTTATTTTGTGCTTTATCTCACTAAATAATTATTTATCCACATCCTTTGTAGGGACATCATCACTTGCCTGAGACAAGAGGGCTCTGCCTATCAGAAGAACAGACTGTCCGCACGGTGAGAAGCTCATTACATCTTGCATTTAAAGATATTGCTATAAACTCAGCTCTGGTGGTTTGAATTAAATAATGGAAATTCTAAAACCAGATTCTGAGGCGGCCAAGGATTGGAGGTGGTCACCGAATTATTGACATGATAACTGAGCCGTACAGGCTGGTCCGTCGTTGTGAAGTCACAGCTATATTGATCTTATTTGGCCTTCCTAGGTATGTTCTTCAACCACTTCCTGACACAAGAATTTGTTGGCCTTTTACACCACTGTTTCACCTTCAAAAGTCCCTACTTTCATAAAATTGCCAAGTATCTATGCTACTCAGACTCGGGATAGGAGATTACGCATTCATAATGATAGCTTTATTATTATCTCAAGTGATCCTTATTAGAGAGCTTCTCACTAAGAAACATCCATTAATGTCCGCTTTTTGTATACGAGTAACTTCTTTATGTAGGAGTTGCTTCTTTAGCTAAAACAGAAGATGGGGTTCATCTTTAAATTGTTGGAGGTTTTCTTTCCATTGATGGGTAGAAGTTTTTAAGGGTTCTGAAAATGAAATGAAGATATGTTTTTCACGAGGCTGAAAATCGTTTATAATCATGCTAAATGCGAATTACACCTTTTCATCTACTTGTCTTGCAAAACTCCCGTGTCTTTTATAGGAGAAGTGCCAGATTGAAAACGGTTGGGTATGAATTTGATAGCCATACCCTTTAGTGTCATGTTGGGTATAGCTAAGATATCACATTACCAAAGATGAGTATGTAAAGCAAAAATGCTAATGTCAGTTCCTGTCTCGTGGCTACTTCTGTTTCCTATAATAACAGA
Organism: Silene coronaria; assembly: GCA_028566215.1. Classification (NCBI taxonomy): domain Eukaryota; kingdom Viridiplantae; phylum Streptophyta; class Magnoliopsida; order Caryophyllales; family Caryophyllaceae; genus Silene; species Silene coronaria. Next base: position 4,767 of record JAOWBH010001152.1, read on the forward strand.
CTGTTGACCGGATCCATCCTAGCTCATGAAATGATGCATGCATGGTTAAGGCTTAATGGATATCCAAATCTGAAACCCGAAATTGAAGAAGGGATCTGCCAAGTATTAGCTCATATGTGGTTGGAGTCCGAAATAATGGCGGGGTCTACCAGTACTAGCGTCACACCATCATCATCATCGGAGTCTGGATCATCGTCTTCGACCAGCAACTCGTCAAAGAAAGGTAAACGATCTCAGTTTGAGAAGAAACTTGGTGACTTCTTTAAACACCAAATCGAGTCTGATACCTCAGCCGCTTATGGTGAGGGATTTAGAATGGGTAACCAAGCAGTGATCAAGTATGGACTGAGGAGGACCCTAGACCATATGCGATTGACGGGAACCTTTCCCTAATGTTTGAGAAATACTACACCATACAACACTTGTGTAATATCTTGTTATACCCTATATATATATATATATATATACCAAAAAAAAAAGAGGAAAAAAGGAAGGCATAGGAGTCGGAGACATTACAGATTGTAGAGATTATACATGAAGTTTTCTGCTGTAAGTTATGTAAAATGAGTACCAAGTGAATATAACTCATTTTTCCATGATTGTTGATGTATGAAATAAAGCAAAATGATGAAATTAACTGTTTGGGTGTATATTATGCTGTAGCTTGTCAATGCACTTTGCGCCGCAGTTTTCTTTGTAGATCATCAGAGTGACAGGATACAATTTGTGTGTACAATTTGCATTATAGTTCACCCAGAAGGAGCAGGTACAATCTGTGAGTGTCCAAGTGCCGACTTGGTTATTTTCGGCTTAAAATGAAGTGTCTAAGTATCATAAGCCTTTGAGTGTCAAGCGGGAGGCGTGGATACGTCAGACATGGGGAAATACGAAAGGTCAGGGTACCATAGACTTTGATATGGAATACTGTTCTATATCTATAAAGCCAAACTTCAGAACATGTACAGAGTTGCATACTTTTGTATCAAGAAATAATAATGTTGAAAATTCCAAATGAGAATCAAAAGCTAGTACTATTATCTTTGGTTGCAAAAAAAAAAAAAAAAAATGGAAAATGCAAAGTTCTAATATGAACAAAGTACAGAGTAGACAAAAGAGCGGATATCAGTTAACTTAGCTGATAAAGTCACGGGTATGTAAAGTCATTAGGCGGTGATACTGATGATATGACGGAGTCACGGCAGCATCAAAACGACATTGTAGATCTTTATACACCAAAAAAAGCAGACTGGAGAAGAAGCTTGATGGGTCCTTGCCTTGTCAACTCAAATGGATGATTCCCATGTCATTGAAGAGTTCAATACCTTGGCTAAAGACTTTACAACTTCCTCCATGTCGGGCCGGCTTGATGGATCTCCATTCAGGCAGATTTCTATCAGTCTAGCAACTGATACAGCAGTTTCTTCAGGATAATTTTCCTTTAAATTAGGATCTATCAGTCTTCTCAATGACTCTTTTTCACCTAGTAACATCTCTGATATATTCCCATTTAGCTTCCCATACACTTCATCAGCCTTCTTTCCTGTAAGTACCTCAAGCATCAACATTCCAAAACCGTAAACATCAAGCTTTGGTGAGACATGTCCTTTATCTCTGTACTCTGGAGAAAGGTAAACCTTCTCCAATGTTACAGGCGACTTTTGTCCTTCTGCAGATTTTACAGGGCTGAAATTACTGATCTTTGCCCTGAAATTACTGTCAAGAAGAATATTACTGCTTTTCACATCCTTCCACACATAAGGAGGGCTATTATAACTATGGATATAGTTTAACCCTCTAGCCACATCTAACACAACCTGCACCCTTTGGGTCCAACTAAGGAACTTGACATTCGAATTGTTGCTGAAAATCCAGTCACTGAGGGGACCATTCGAGGCGTACTCGTAGATGAGATACCAGTACCCTTCATTGAAACAAACACCTAGAACTTGAATAATGTTGAAATGGCTAACCTTGGCTAAGGAATTGACCTCCTTCGACATATCCGCTTTTGTCTTCTTGATGGCGGCTAATTCTCCGTTCATTTTTCCCCTGTAAACCGAGCCCTTAATTAAGGAATTAGGGCTAAACTCATCTGTTGCATATTGCAGCTCAATGAAGTTATAGACTTTAAGAGATTGAGCTATATTGGCTAAGCTTTCGAGGGATTCTCTGTGTTCAACCTCTGTCTTTTTCCAAATCGGATTCTCATATGCTTCGAACGTCTCTGTGGGTAGAATGTCTGCATTTGTCTTTGTTTTCTGTGAGAATACACAGTAAAGTATAGTTATGAGAATCAAGACAATGACTACACCGACAAGACCTCCAACGATGCCTACAACAGACATTTTTCTCGAATATATATTGATGATACGATAATGGATATTTTAGGCAAGCAAATAAACTCAGAATGCTGTTTAAAGACGGCAATTCTGAAGAAGATACAGATGACAGCTGAACTAAAAAAGAGATGAAAGACTGATATAACTGAGTGTTGTTCGTCTAGGGACGGCGATCAAGGCGTTTAGGCCGGGAATGATCATATTGTTTGTTGAAAGGATTGAAAGCTAAACATCAGACATTTTCAAGAAAATCATGTCAAAAATTTTTTGAAAAAATGGAGTTGAATTTGGAGATGTATCGTGCATGCTGTATGGCGTTGACCATGTCTAGTATATGTACTCAAAAATCAAAATCCAACCTGTAAGGGACGTGGGATGAATTACATGGTGAGCATTATACGTTACATTCCATATCTAATAATAATACAAAAATATCCATTTTTATTCATTTAAAAGACTAGTTCTCCACTAATATGTAGAACTGATGTATATGTATCCGAAATGCTTTAGGTAAAATGAATTATTGGTTCAACAGCTTTCTCAATAATGTGTCTTCTTGTCTATAATTCCCATGGTGTAGCAAACTAACTAATTTCAGATTTAGTACGTCCAAATCCAAATCATTTGTTTACCTGTGATCTATGTTGCTCGGACTCTTCAACATGACCTCGTATACCCGTGTCGGACACTTGACATTTGGACATGGGTAGGACATTCGGACACCTCATTCAAGAACCAAAAACATAATATTTTTTAGAAAGTAGATGAATCGGACATTTGGACACGTACACTAATCGGATACTTCAAACCCAATCCGAGCAACATAGCCTGTGATTAAGATGCCTCTCAAAAAACTAAAAATGGTAAACAAATAATTTGAACGGAGGAAGTACTAAACAATAACAAGGCGTAAGTCTACCACAAGTTTTTCTTCACTTATCAAAAACAAAAAAAGAAAAAAAAAATGTTTTTTCTTCATTTTGAATGACAAGTTCTCAACTAACCACAAATGCATTGCATCAATTGCCTGCTTAGACAAGCAGCTTCTTTAGTTCATCAATGATTCGAATGTCTATATATGTCAATATTATTTCATATTAAATACGATTATTTGGATATTAAAAACGTATACAGAGTAAAATGTGTGCAAATTACTCTATTCGTCTCAGAAGAAACTATGCACTTAATTTAACATTTTCACAAGGACCGTAAATTCGCTATATGTAACACACTTGATATATATACTTTCGTATCATATAACAAACAATTTACAGTATTATACGGAGTAGAAAACACAAGGCTGCCAAGACTGAATTGATACCTATCTCGGCCATCTCTGGTAGACGGGTAACAACTCAAATCATTGGCGGACACAGGGAAGACTAGGAGGCACGTACCCAAGTCATCTTCTAAAAATGTTTTATAACCGAAATCAAAAGAAAAATTCAAAAATGAGGAAATACAATTAACATTATAATTCCTGTATGGAAATAAATATTTACAAAGTGAAATAGAACATATGTGCATGCAGCAATGCCACAGTATTACAGTACTAAACAGAGTACAGTTAGTTCAGACAGTATCCTCACGAGTCACGACCATTATCTTAGGCAAAACAAGCACTAATTTTCGTATAAGACGATTTCAACGTATATCCTGAGAGCTCAGGGTAACAAATGTGTTCACAAGTTCCCTGGCAGGGACAAAATACAGGCAATAAGAAGTTGGTTACAGTTAGTCCAGTCCTGACCTAGTAGTTGTGTTAGTAGAACTAGACACCCACACGAGTGATTCGGTTTCAGACAATGTCTTTGACAAAACTCGGACAATGTTGTCCATGGTCGGACGACTTCCCGGATCCTTCCTCAAGCAATGATCAGCCAATACCACCATAGACATGGCCACTTCAGCCGGGTAATCATCTCCAAGAGACTGGTCAATAAATTCTCTCAACTTGGCATTTCCTTCTTCCTTACTAAGCAAAGGGGCTAAAATCTCTACTAAGTGAACCTTAACCGCTTCATAAAGAAGGGCAACATTTTTTCCGGTAAGCATCTCTATTAAAAGAACGCCAAACGAGTAAACATCAAGCATGGGGGAAACCAGCCCGCTCTCCATATACTCCGGAGCTAGATAACCCTTTGTTCCCACTATATGCTTTGTTATAGTGAACTGGCCATCAATTCCACTAACTGATCTCGAGAGGCCAAATTTGGCAATCTTGGCCCTAAATCCACCATCAAGTAGGATGTTGGAGGAATTAATATCCTTATGGATGAGTGGCGGGCTTGTGTAGCTGTGAAGATAGTTCAGACCCATCGCTACATCCAAAGCCACCTGCATTCTCTTTCCCCAGCTCAAACTTTTCTCCGGATTGTCTAGGTTAATCCAATCGCTCAAGGGTCCATTTACAACATATTCATAGATCAGATACCAAATCCCGTCATTGAATCCGACCCCCAATAAGCTTACAAGATTAAAATGGTTGATCTTGTTCAGAACACTAATCTCTTTACTAACATCACCATTAATCTTCTTAACGGCCACCTGATTACCATCCAGAATCCCCTTGTACACTGATCCCTTAATCAAGTGATCAGAGCTGAAGCTATCAGTTGCTGCCTGCAATTCTTTAATGCTATATACTTTCAAAGAAGCAATTCCAGATATATCCCCTAAAAATTCAAAGGATTCAGTCTCTAGCGGAAGAAGAGCATTTTCTTGAGTTTCAAACTTTTGTGACGAAATTACAATATCAGTTCTGTTATTACGACCCCTCAACAACACAAAGAATACAACCATCCCTACAACTAAAACAAGTGCGCCTCCTGTAACTACACCTACCCCAAAATAAGCCCATTTCTTGTTTCTGCCCTTACCAGGCAGTGGTGTTGGGTTAGATGAGGGTGGTGTTGAAGAAGATAGTATCAGAGGAGGATAATGCATGACTGAACCATCTGGTGGGGCTTTGAGAGGCACAAGAAGGGTGGTGAGCGGTTGAATGATAGAATCCTGCTCGGATTTCTCATTGGCCTCAAGGGTTTGACTTAAGACGGCACCAAATTTATCGGCAATGCTCGAAATACTATTACCTAATTGGACTGCAAAGCTCATAAGATAGCTAATCCCTTCATTAACTTGTTTCTCTGTAGGACAAGCACACCTTAGAGGCACAGTAAGCCTTTCATTAGGGGATATATTCACTATGTTTGGATCAGTTTTCTGACTTTTTATTGCATCACATGTGGTAAGACCACCAAATATGTCCATAGAGATGACATAGTAATTATCATTAGTTTGAACAACGTAAGCGGTGTTGGTAGAGTGTACCTGAACAAGAGCACGTGACAGGGATGATGACCTCGGTGTTTGTGGCCATGGTGAAGGTTTCTGTGATGTTTTGGTTGATAACGGAAATTTCAGACGGTTTGACAGACATTAGGGAAGCAATGGTAGACACTTTGTTGTAAGAAGGGACAGTCCTGAAAATGAGATAAGATTGGCATGTTTTGCTTGCACCATTACAACTGTAGCCGAGATCAGAGGGGGTTTTATCAGAAATATCACAGCTTGCTGAAGTGTAAGGCTGCTGTGCAGTGGCCAAAGAAAGATAGTAAATCAAGCCAAAGATAAAAGCACAAATCAATGAGAGTCCACCCATATTGGCTTCAACGAAACAAATATATGAATGATACAACTTTACAGAGATTTTTAAGAGTACGCAAGATTATACACCTTTTATATATACCGTTTTCACATTTGCGATACCTAATTTTCTATCGAACAGAACTTATTTTTGCTACAGAATTAGTGAAATAAGCTTTGGAATTTTCATAACTTCCAGCTGTTTTAGTCAGATTGTAAAATCCAACATCTAAAAATGAAAATGTCGTATATATGAGAAAAGCGTAGCGAGTTTGTTTTGAATATACTTCACAATTGACCCATTCATCAAATAAACAAAGTTTCAAAGGCCGTTCATTTGGCTCACACTCTCACCTCATAAAAATCAACAATTTTAAAATGGCAAACTATTATTGACCCATTTAGATACAACTCCGAAATACGATTCTGAATATATTTATCTTACTACAGTACTTGTCAAGAAGGAAAGTTAATATATATGCAACTTAGAAGAACTTCAGAGCTTATGTTGCCATTCACAAAGTCAAGAATAAACAACACAGTAGCAGGTCAAACATGATCACGAGCTAGGAGTTTGAATGTAATTGGTACATAAAAGTCTGACACTTTCATTCTCATGATATTTTCTTGTAAATCTTTCTTTATATTAGAAAACCAACAAAATATTACCAACGAATATTGTGACTTCTCTAAATGAGGGAGTGGAGATGGGCAGGTAATCGTAGTAGTCGGAGGGAGTGCAGGGAGAAAGGGGTCAAGGACAATACATACCCCATTACAGGTTTATAAGGGTTATAACCATGATATTGCATTTTGGCCACCATACCGATTCACAACCGAGTTAAGATATTTTTAAGGTTATCACAACCATGTCTTGGGACGATATCAGGCTATTAGCTACACCTTACAGATAATGACCGAAATTAGACCATGATAATGAATTCCGAGAACAAATCTTATACGAAGATTTTATATACCACAGTAATAACTCCCGTGCCACACCTTTCCCTCCCTTCTCCACTCACTACACCCTATTTTTCTTTATATTGGTGTATATGACCCTAGCTCATTCAGTCATTACAAACAAACTTCAAGTGGTTACGTTTAAATGAGAAAATAAAGTGCCACTTGTACCAAAACGACCAAGATCCATCCGCAGTGACCAGCTCAAGATCAATTATCAAAGCGAGACTTAATACCAACGTGAATACACAACAATGACAGCATTACTCACGTTTCGAGTGGCAAAAGGCACTCAGGGGTAACCCATATGTTGATTCTACAAAGAGAGAATGTTTCTAGATGACCAATCTATACAAATAATTAATGTGCACATATACAGAACTTACAGTAAAACGAATGCGTAAAAATGAATCTCATTCTGGAAACAACCTAGTTTGTAAAATAAATCAAAATCATATCTAGGATTGCAGATTTGTAACGTCTCACCAAGGTTCTAGACACAAGTAAAGAATTGTAAAGAAGAAGAGAAGAACCATACTGAACCAATATACTAAGCAGCGCCAATTGCAGGAAAAGTTGCATCCCCCCATTGCATGAACCTCTATTATGATGAGCAAAATGGCAAGCATCAGACAGAAGACACCACCGGTAACGCCTTCTCTTAATTCGTAAGCCAGCCAGTCAGGTATAACAACGAATAGCAGAAAGCGTGAAACTGCACAAATGAATAACACGTCAAAACATGTATAGCCAAGTACTCCTCCATCCTATTTTTCTGATGTAAACTTGGACCCTTACTTCCTTCAAATAAATGTACCAAGACAATGTAGAGCCAGGATTTTTGAGAGCAATGATATTCATATTATCATTTGTAAATTTACAAGAACTGACCGACAAGGCTACAGTGACAAATGAGGACAATATAAACAGGATGGAGGTAGTAAAGTAGTACTCTATGAAGTATAATACTTTGTAACTAATAAGTGATTCCTTCTTACCTGTATTGGGATAAATAGAAGGAAGAAAGAAGCTGGCAGCAAAAGAAAGAAAAGCAACCCAGCAACCAAATTGTCCTCTGACACACACGGAACATGTTCATCAGTGACATTGTTTTAGAAACACAACTTTAATCTGACAAAACCATAGGCATGCAAAGGAATGTTGAGAATCACCTTAATATCTGGAAAATCACAGCTGGGAGACTCGTTACAAGAATCAGCGCTAGAAGTGTAGCTTGAAGCCCTGATCTTCTCCCAATCAAGTTCAAAGCTAAAAGAACCCTGCAATGGTTATTCATTGTTATGATCAACGGGTTTATATTTTACCTCGAAAGCTAATGAAAGTTGTTGGTTATTCATCTTGAATTCTTGATATAGATATCCATAAATGAATACAGATAATTGGTGGGAAATGATAATGAACTTTCTGTTTCTTTTTATGAAACGAGTGGATCTTGATAAGATAAAAAAGGCACGTATGGGTCGAACATTATCGAGAAAGTTTGACTAAAACGAACAAAGAAATTCGACTTTGAACTTGAGATCCAACTAGCCTCAGAGGTAAAACAGAAAAACTACAAGCATGAGTTTCCAAATTCGATGCTAAATATTTTACTGAAAAGTCCTCAAATTCATTGGATGATGTTAATAGGCAAATAAATAGCAATAGACTCTTGCATTATAAGATTGCAAAGCGTAATGATTTTCTGAGCAAAAGTCATCAATTTCACTCAAGTTCCAATTCAACCAAAACCTTTAGTCCATTTCATGGAAAAGCCCGAGTGACTGACAGTTTGCTTCAGGCAAGTGATCCCATGGTTTGCAGCACACGCCTATCCTCGTGTCATTTCCTAGTTCCTAATATCTTTTGAAGATGCAGAATTACAGACAAGGTCATCGATCTGATGACACGATATTCTACTTGGGAAGTCTGTTGAGACAGTTAGGTCTCAACAGTCGACTTGTAAATGATTAAACAGTTTCCTATTTAACCCCATCTCTTCTGACCCTCACATGATTCAGTTTGCAGTTCGAGCAAAATATTTGAGTTTGTTCCTTGGATTCAACTATAAAGAATGCTGACAACCTAGTCCACAAATGGAGACTGTATTCCAGTAAAGAATTACAAAAAAAAAATTCAAAACTTGGCCACATAGTCATCTTGAATTATCAGTGTTTGTGTACGACGTTTGGACGTAATACGACAATTTGACACTATTTCACCCTCATTTTTGACATCAAGTTTTTTCATGAACGCCAAAAACATGAAACTATTTCATGAATTCATTGCAGTCAGTACTTGGACATGAACTCATATTGCACACTTTTAGTTTTAATCAAGCCATGATAAAAAAAGGTAATCAACGTCATATTAACGCACATTCTTAACTAATATACCGATTCCTAACCAGTGGCAGTCTGGCAGAGCTACGATTTGAACTTAGGGGGGCGAACGGATAATAATATAAGGTACACTTGAAGAATTTTCAAAAATTTTAACTAAAAATGTTGAACATCTCACCCGCGAGGGGGGCGAGCACCCCTGCTAGCCCCCTCCTAGCTCCACCACTGTTCCTAACTAGTAACTATGCATTAGTTAGAGCAATTACCCGATATCAAAACAAGGAAAGTATGCCATAAAAATCAGAAATAAAACCGTTTAGGCAATATACTATGACGTTCTAATAGGTCTGTTCACGTTGTTTAATCGCTATCGTACAGCGGTCTAACAGGGGATCAACTACTCTAATAATGGGAGCTAAGAATAACACGGTCAATTCCGTTTCAATCATTTATTTACATTAGATTAAAACGTAAACAAATAATTGGGATGGAAAGAGTCGTAAATAATGCAAATATGAGAAAATTAACCTAGAAAGAAAGAGAGAGAGAGAGAGAAAATAACATGGAAGAGAAGGAAGCGGCCCAACGAAAGGCAAGTCTGCCACCACTTTCCGCTGGAGTGGACGCCAACATTCCACTCATCATTTCCATTAATTCCATATCCACCCTTCAATTTAATGGACAAACCGGGTGTACCCTTCAAAGTGTGTAGTAGTTTAATGGGGGTCGAAAGAGATGTGAGGTTGCCGTCTCCAGCAGTACACCTTGTCTTGTCACCATTTAATTCTTCTATTTCTAATTTTCTTTCTTGTCGTTTTTCACACGAATGTTTGGCGTACAAGCATTCCAACATTCCTAGTATTGTACTGGGGATTATTGCAACAAACGTCTTTATGCCAACGGAATATACTATTCCCTTCTTTCCTTCTCTCTCTTTTTTTTTTTTTTCTTTTCACTAAAATTCCAAAAAACAGTTTGTCTCAGAAGTCTCTCCCCCACTTGCCTCTCCCGCTTACAAACATGTCTCATGTTACAAGCTTGTAACGCATTCACACCCGTCACAAATGAGAATTTGTATCCAAAAAATAGTTGAAAGTTTTATGTAATCAGTTTATTGTAACATTGGTGTTTAGCTCCTATAAATTTTGGAGTTGTGTTTGCAATTGTGTTGTAAATTGTTATTGATGATGATAATCTTATTAATACAAGGTAAAAAAGCTGTTTAAATAGATAACTCTGCAAGATAATTTATACAGCCATATATTGCAAATTTGCAACTACATTCATAAGGCATTATTCATAGGCCATAGCCAGTTTACTGTTTTTGATGATGATTCACTGTTGTATGAATCACTGAACTTCCACCTTATTTTAAAATTAGAGATATTCTCACTTGTAACCCTCAACTTTTTTATTTTCTCACTTGTACCCCTCTTTTCTGGAGAAAAAACTTTGACCGGCAAAAACTCTTATCTACGACTTTGAAAAGCGGTAAATTTTTTTTCCATAGTGTACGTCTTTAGGAGAACTTCATTTTGAAAAAAAAAAATTCGTTGTTTTTTGAATTCATAGTCGGGAATTATGACCGGTTAAAGTGTTTTAACGGAATAAACTTTGACTGACTAAAACTCCTGGGCACAAATTCCGAAACCGACGATTTTTTTTTGAAACTAAAGATATCGTAAAGACGTGCAATATGGTAAAAAGAATTATCGCTTTCTGAAGTCGAAGCTAAGAATTATTGGTACTCAAAGTTTTTTCTAAAAAAAAGAAGGGTACAAATGAGAAAGGGAAAAAGTGGAGGAGTACAAGGAAGAATATCCCAAACAAAATTACAAGTCCTATACATTTTTCACATTTAACGAAGATTTGTGCGGATAGGAGTCAAATAACTCTTGCCTCACTTAGCCATGGCCGAGCGAGACAAGTAAAAGGACGCCTGCTTCAAAACTGACTTGGTTCAGAATGACCTGTAATAATAAATTTAGTGATCGCAACCAAGACAATTTACGTTAACAAAAACCGCCTACGCGTAACCTTTGATGCCCTAACAAATGGCTACATCTGAAACACCTGATCAAACAGTATACTCAAAATAGACTTGGGATCCAATCTGACTTGCTCTAAACTGACCAAAATTATGGATTTGTCCAGCCTTGATGAATCACAACTAATCATGGGGAAACTTTCCAAAGTGTTTCCAAGTAAAGAAGTCGAAAACAGCAAATGGATCTAGCAGCACGGCAAGCTAGGTAAAGGTTCTGATAGTGCACCATGTCACTCCCTTCAAAAACAGGGCAAAGACAGCAAAAGACACAAACGCGCAGAAACCAAAAGGAATTGTGACCTCTCCTATTCCCCCATTTGGTGATCTACTACTCAAGTCTATCAAAAGGAATTGTGACCTCTCCTAATCTGATGCACCGTGTTCCCCCATTTGGTGATCTACTACTCAAGTCTATCAAAAGGAATTGTGACCTCTCCTAATCTGATGCACCGTGTTCCCCCATTTGGTGATCTACTACTCAAGTCTATCAAAAGGAATTGTGACCTCTCCTAATCTGATGCACCGTGTTCC